>JAOSBN010000005.1:45118288-45133324 GCA_027563595.1 Erythroxylum suave | reverse complement strand
TTTCCAATTTACCCAAATCAAATCGGGAATTGTCATACATGTATGTACGTACGTATGCCAGTGCAATAATTGCTCAACTAACCAATTATACAAAACTAATAATGCATGAACATGCCACATAAGAATGCAATGAACTAAACTCATCCTATCGATGACGGGATGTTACAGTTGTAATCTGACTCTTATAGATACACTATATAATCACTAGGTATTGCTGACCTTCTAACCCTAATAAATCTCCTCAATGTTATATCATCATCCTCATGAAGAACTTGTTGCTCAACCTATTGTTCAATTGGTTGCTCAACTATTTCTAGTTGTTCTTCATTTACAATTTGATCTACTGGATCAGCATTAACAGCTTGTGAAACTTCAGTTACTAGTTGTCCAACACCCGTTTCAACTTGAGGGGTGTGGATGACAATTAATCTATCACTTGAGCCAGAGGGTTGAGCTTCACAATGGCTCTTTTCAGAAACTATGTTTGGAAAATGATCACTCCCATTGATCAAGTCATCTCAAGAAATTTTACATTTCTTGATTTCATAATTCTAGTGTTGTAAGATGGACAATAGAATCTATACCCCTTAGACCTTTCAGCATATCCAATGAAATACCTACTAATGGTCCTTGAGTTTAGCTTCTTCTTTTGTGGATTGTAAATTCTCACTTCAGACGGGCATCCCCAAATGCGTATATGTCTCAAACTCGGTTTTCAACCATTAAATAACTCAAAAGGTGTCTTTGAGACAACCTTGGTTAGAACTCGGTTTAATATATACACTACCGTCTTTAGAGCATCAGTCTACAGGAATTGAGAAAATTTTGTGTTACTCCTTATACTTCTTATCATATCCATTAATGTTCGGTTTCTTCTTTCTACCACACCATTCTGATCCAGAGAACCAGGCATGGTGTACTGGGCAACAATCCCATATTCTTAAAAAAACTTTGCAAAAAGACCAGGTGCTTGTCCACTTTCAGTGTATCTACTATAGTACTTTCCACCTCTATCTGATCTCACGATCTTAATCAGTTTTTCATGTTGATTCTCTACTTCAGCCTTAAACATTTTAAAGGCACCTAAAGCTTCGTCTTTAGAATGAAGTAAGTAGAGATACATATATTGCAAAGAATCGCCTATGAAGGTGATGTAGTATTTCGAACTATTTGCATCCATATCTGGACAACAAATATCTGTATGTATGATTTCTAACAGATTTGTACTCCTTTTAGCATCCCTTTTAGACTTGTTAGTTTGCTTAACCTTAATGCAATTCACACAAGTCTCAAAGTCAGCAAAATCCAAAGTACTAAGTACCCCCTTATTTACTATTCTCTTAATTCTCTCAATAGAGATGTGTCATAATCTATGGCGCCACAACATAGAGGATTCTTCATTCACAACACATCATTTTAATCTAGCAATGACAAGCATCGAACTATAGGCATCCTCATTTTGCAATTGAATAGGATAAAGACCATCAGATAATGTACCATAACCAATAACTTTAGATCCAGTATATAAACTAAAACCAAAATCTGAAAAGTTAAAGGAAAAACCAAAAGGTACAAGTCTTGATATAGAAATCAAATTTCTAGCGAAATTTGGAACATAAAAGGTCTTTTCCAATCACAAAATAAAACCACTACTTGAAACCAAACTACAAGTGTCGATAGCTTCCACATATGAACTCGTCTTGCTTCCTGAATAGATGAATTATTCACTTCCCACCGGCTTCCTTAGGTTTTGTAGACCTTGTAAGGTATTTGAAACATGGATTGTAGAACCAGAGTCAATCCACCTTGTGTTATGATTAACATTACCTATATTAGATTCATAACAAACAAATGAAATTTGAGTACCTTTTTTTTCCATCCAGATCTTGAATTTAGAGCAGTCTTTCTTCATGTGTCCCTTCTTCTTGCAAAAGAAATACTTAGACAATTTCTTTATATTAGACTGAGGGGGAATTTTCCCTTTTCCCTTGCTTTTGACATCATACTGTCTCTTCTTGCCTAAAATGGTCAAATTGACCCTTTCACCCTCTTCTATCAACAACCTCTCCTCTTCTTGTACACACATGGTCAACAGCTTATTAATCGGCTACTTGTCCAGATGTGTGTTGTAAGAAATCTTAAAAGGACTGTATTGTTGAGGCAGAGTGCACAGAATGTAATGCACTAGGAAAGATTCTGATATAGTAACCTCTAACGCTTTCAGCTGAGCCGCTATGTCCCTTATGCGCATGATGTGATAACGTCCTTTACTTCAGTGAGCCTTAATGATGACAACTAAATAATCAAAGTGTTGGCAAGGGCCTTATTAGATGTAGCGAACTACTCATCAATGGCTTTCAACAGATCTTTGACATTATTATGTTGTTTGATAGAACTATGAATACTAGCAGATATCTTGGCCTTTATGAACATCATGTAGAGGCGATTAGACCTCTCCCACTTTTCATAAAGAGCAATAGCTTCTAGAGTACTAGTCTCATTCATACTTGGTGGTTCGTCCTTCCTAATAGCATAGTCTATGTCCATCTAGCCTAAATAAAGGATAATTCTCTCCTTCCACACCTTATAATTGTCACCTCTTAATTCGAGAATGTCTCACTTAATATAAAAAATATTAACTATCTGAGTAATTGCAAATTAAGAAATAAAATATATGCTTGTTATATATATATATATATAATTTGAGGTAAAAAATAATTCATGGTTTACCAATGTAAATCATGCATTTAACAGATAAATCTAGTGACATAAGACTTCCCTATGGGCCAAAGTTTTACTCAATTAGATTCATCTACACTTTATGACAAAATTATTGA
Organism: Erythroxylum suave; assembly: GCA_027563595.1. Lineage (NCBI taxonomy): Eukaryota > Viridiplantae > Streptophyta > Magnoliopsida > Malpighiales > Erythroxylaceae > Erythroxylum > Erythroxylum suave. The sequence goes on along the minus strand of JAOSBN010000005.1, from coordinate 45,130,487 downwards.
ATTATGTTTCTTTTCTTAATTCATGTGGGTAGATTAATAAATATAATCCGATATTTTATCCTAATTAACCATATAACAAAATTCTTATTGGTAGATTTCATCATATTACGTATGATTAATTACAATTAATGATTTAATGTGATCTTAAAACTAAATATATAATCTTAATTAACTTGAGATGCTGTGTCTACTCCTAATTAATTAAAATCATATGATCACTAACATTATCTTAAAGCATTAAATCAAAGCTTAAACATCTGTGTTAATTAATAAATAATGAAAATAAATCAAATAATAATGCACAAATTATTTAATCTAATTTTGCATGTATAATAATCACAAATTTTATACATACAAATAATAATGCACAAATTATTTAATCTAATTTTGTATGTATAATAATCACAAAAAATTTATACATACAAACAATTAATCACATGCAATTTGTGCAAAAATTAAACAATTATAATATGCATGTCAAAACTTAAATTCCAACATAAGACATACATAATTAAAATTTAATATTTTTCATAAAATATTAATACCCAAAAATGATTTTATAATTAAAATCACAACTTTAGGGTTAGGTCTTGATTAACCCAACCAATTATTAATATTAGCAAAAATTAATATTAATAAATATATTTTTATTTAAAAAAAGAAAAATAACGTCATTTTCAATCTCCAGCCGAGTCATGGATCTCCGACGCTCCACACCAGTAGAGGACGAAGGAGCTCAAGCGAACGCTGGCAATGGGATGAGGACAACCAGGCGTCGCACATGAGATGTCGCAAAGTCGACCATGCAACATTCCAAAAATGGCAACGTCCGAAGCCTCACGTACGTCCATCATCGTCCCTCCTCTCCTTCATGGTCCAGACAACGTCGAATGCTCCATGGAGCACAACGACACGACTCTGACATCTCCAACATGTACAAAACGTCGAACAAAAATGCAACAACTCAAGCACATGCACAACGGTAGAAGATCGCCAAAAACAGAGCATAACAGAGCATGTTTTATTTTCAGATAGTGGAAGCAAGGCAAAGGCAGTAAAGGCTCTGATACCAAATGTAAATCATGACATTATAAACTAGCAACTCAAGCATGTATCCCATGCATGATAACATTCACGTAAAACACATGTATATATATCAACGGAAGCTCAACCGAAAATGATACCTTTAGCCATTACTTCAATGATGTTCCGTAATGCTTTGAATCTTCTAACCTCTCAATTCACAGTTGATGGTGTCTTTTTTTTCATAAGAAAGAGGATAAGGACCCAAGGCTATAAAACAACTTCAACTCTTTTGCCCATCACAGAAGAAAATTAATAAAGCACGGGCGTTATCGTGGGCATGAATGAATGAGTTTGTATTAAATGAACCACAATCTGAACAATAGAAAGGTTACGTAAGTTTAAAAATCTTACATATATTACCAAGTAGGTATTTTTCATTTCTTAGCCATTGGCATCTTTTTAAACCCATTAACTAAGCACCGGTCAATTTTTTTATCCAAGGTATCCTATTGGGTCAAGAAATACCATCAATCCAAACCTTTACAAATTACAATATGCCAAAGGCCCGTTTGTTAGATTATCTCAAACTTAACTATCTTTTGGCCTCTCTGTTATTTATCATTCAAGTCATACTTTAGTTTTTTTTATTTTTTATTTTATAACAAAGAATTTGTACTATTAACAAATTAACGGTTTACAATTAAATATTTTTATTAATACTTTATTAATAAATATTGTATAAAATATTAAAATAAATTTGAATAGAAATTTTATTTTAAATTTTTATTTAATGTATAATTATTATTAGTAATAAAATATTTATTTTATTTTAAAAATTAAAATTAAAAAATCACAATAAAATTTTAACTAAATGACAAATTAAAAAAAATTTGAAAAAAATTTGGGGGTGGGAGAGAGTGGCAGGAGAGAATTTTTTCAAAATTTTGTTTTCTTTTGTTTTTTTTTTAATTTTATTTTTAATTAAAAATTAAAAATTTTGCAATTTGATCTCTGGATTTTTCAAAATTTCCGGTACCGGTCAGTATTTGACCGGTATTTATAGTACCGACCGGTACCGATAGGTATTGGCCGATACCGACCAGTATTTAAATCCGATAACAAAAATGATATTTCGATATCGTTTTCTGGCCGGTACGGTACATACCGTCCAATACCGACCAGTACGGTACGAAAACCATTACATTAATTAGTGGACCTATTTCAACAACTCCAAAGCTTAGAGGAGAATCCTAAGTAACGTCCTCAACCTAAAATTGGAACTCTAATTTCAATAATGTGGAGACACCTTAAGATTTCTCCTTCACCGGTTCAACCACTCATAAGGCGAAAAAGGTCACAAAAGATAACAACAGAATAAGGTAAGCTGTGTCTATCGTTTTGGCCTCAATCACCGATTTATTTGTTGTCTAACACTTCTAAACAAAATGATAAATTAAGTTTCAAATTGATCTGAACCTTATTTAATTCATGAGTTGATCAATTAAAAATATTTAAATTTAGGCTAATTATCGTACCTACAAAATTACATAAATGTACAAAAATATACTAATAACAATAGAAGTCAATTTATTTATTAACTTGAGATCTAAGAAGACCCGGAAGCAACAAACATATGACACTTAGATGTTAATGGTCGTGTAGTGTACGAAATGCCCTGAAACAGAAGAAATGGTCTTTGGGATTGAGACCGAAGGCTGAAAACACTTTTTATGGCAGAACAAAACGTGTATGATGACCCCCTCAACCGTATTAAATCGGACCCCATCAAGCATAGGCTCTTCGAGTTTGAATGGTTCAAATGTTTTTTAAGCATAGCCTCTTCGTACGTGCCAATTAAAATCGGAGACTACCGTTGACTGTACTTGGACCTAGGACTTAAACAGTAGCTTTTCTTACAACGTTATTTAGCCCAACACTCGTGAGTTCAAAGTTCTCGGATGTTGAAGTCCATGGTTGAACATTTTCAGAAAGACAAGGAATGAATGAGACTGCGAAGATCTGAAACTTGACATTTTCAACACGTAAAGGATTCTAACATGGCTTTAAGCATAATTTTAATTCCAACTTTTGAACTTTTATTAATCCTTATGTGTTAGACTTTTTATTTTATTTTTTTGAACAATCATTTATATTGGACCGTTATCTGATCTTAACTTAGTAAATTTAAACGAAGGATATGCGGACCGAGCCATGCCTTTGGTAGTTTAGTGAAGCTTGAACTTTTCAAATCAGAAGCTTTCGTCACCTTATGGGTGAAAATTTTGTAGCATTCACTGAAAGAGTCTTGATATTGACTTCTCAGAGATCCGATTTCATTTTCAACTTATTGTAAGCGTCAGTGATGATTCTACCTGAAATCTGTTTTCATTTGTAAAGCATCTAATTTAGCCAACTGCGTGATAAGGTGATAAGAACACTAATTATCCTTTAGGCGAGTTTCAACACATTAGGTGGGAAATTAAAGAACCGTCTCTTAATTTGAAAGCATTGTTAAATTTCCACTTGAAGAATATATTAATTCACTAAAGTTGACATCGTGTATTTGAATATATATACTGTAAGCATCGGTATATTTGAATCTGGAAGCTCTTTGTTTGTTTAGAGATAATCAAACACTTCTTCGGTAATCCGTTGATTGTATGAGAATTTTATGTCGATGAAAGAAAAGGATGAGTTAACATGAATCGGCTTCGTATACGATTTGGATTGCTGTTTTTCTCTTAGGCCATACATATTAGGGTCAAGGTTAGTAACCTTTTTCATAAGCATGATGTTTAAATTTACAACAAATGGATATAGAAGTCAAATTAAATATTATAGGGTTTGAAATAGCCTATTGTTCTATATTCTATTGTGTCTTGCATGACATAATTTAAATAAAATTTAAGTTAGCCATCCTATTTAAATTTAAAACTTTTGTTAAGGATTCGATTCAAACTAATTTAAAATTTTCTTGATATTATTGTTTCTAAACCCTTGGTAATTAGTTTTAGAAAAGGGATTTATATAATTTATAATAAGATAGCATGTTCAAGTCATAAAAATAATCTCTTTGTAAAAATATAAAAAGAATATTATGTACATTATGACCCTCTTGTGTACTAAGTATGTTGATATTATAATAAGATAAATTATTTCAACTATCATAATTTTTAATAATTTATCAAATAGATTACAATTGTTATTTCGTAATATATCTTTAATCAAACTTAACAATGTCAATGAAATAGACTTCACCATTTATTTAAAATATTTTTAAAAGTGTTTTTATAGAATTTATTGACATTCTGACTTATTTTTATTTTTTAAATTTAACTTTTACAATAGTGTAAAACTAATTTCTTTGTCATATGTGATATTATTAGGATTGGTTTATTCTTAATATATGTTCACCTTTTAGATCTAAATTATAAATGTTGAATTTATAATTAAATTGTGTCACTACTAGGAAAGAAAACATGCATGCATTTTTTCTAAGTTGTGATCACTAATTTTACAAAATAAAAATTTGGATATGTTTAATATATCATCATATCCAAAGTAACTTTATCATTTATAGTAAGTCGAATTATGCACACAAATTAAAAATTAATATGTAGATTAGAAGTCAAATTGTAAGAAGGTGTAGAAATTAATGTCACATCAAGTTTAATATATTTGTCTACTTTAATAATGTTTGGAGGCTTGTTTGTCGTGTAAAATAAGTATTATTAAATCTCTGTAAATCGTAAATCAAACGTCTTATGTTTAAATCAAAACTGCTATTATTAAATTATCCAAGTGGGAACATGCCAACGACCTTTCTTACTATCTAACTAAATAAAAATTGATTATATTTCGAAGTTCCAAAGGCATCAGCTCTTCCAAACTAAGAGACAAGAAAAATAATTTCTCCATGACCTTAGAAAGTCAAAATCCACGGTTGAGCTGCCCAGCCGTGTTCTAATCCTCGCTCCCTCGTTTTTTCTTCTTTGTACTTGTTCTTCTTCGTCCTAGCCACCTAAAAACTACATGTGATCTTCCGTGTTCATGCTTCACGAGTACAAAAAGTTCCAATCTTTACAATAAATATTAGCTGCCCTGCACTAAATTTCTAATTCACAGCATGAAGTCCTTTCTTGGCTGCTCTAGTTGCTTCTCCTCTGAAACAATCGCCACCAGCAGCATCGACACGAGCAGGCCGACAGGTGCAAACTTTTACAGCTATGCTGCACTTGTGATCCTAAAACTGCCGAGTTGTTTGCAGTGTGTTTTGTGCCAATCTTTTAACAGCTCATATTGGTTGTCATTACGATGTGTTTCCTTTTTTACTTTCACCATTTCACCGTCAGCTTTTGATTGAAATTAGGTGAACAAAAACATGGGAATTTACGAATATTCTCTAGGGACGAGCTGAGAGTGGCCACCCAAGGCTTCTCGTCGTCCAACAAGATTGGAGAGGGCGGTTTTGGTTCTGTGTACAAGGTAATTTCTGTACCCTCCACCAACTTTATTTATCTGGGTTCTCCTGTATACTTTGTGGTAATCATTGATGTGTGCTGTCGGATTTGACTTTTCAAGGGCCGACTTCAGGATGGATCTTTTGTGGCTGTTAAGGTTCTTTCAGTCGAAATCGAATCTATGCGTGGGGAGAGAGAATTCATATCGGAATTGGCTGCACTGTCCGACATCAAACATGAGAATCTGGTGACCCTTCAAGGTTGTTGTGTTGATGGAGCCAGTAGATATTTGGTCTACGAGTACTTGGAAAACAACAGTCTTTCTCAAACCTTACTTGGTAATTCTTCTTTCTAATCTATCAGTGACTTTAAAGTTAGTTTCTTTCTTGAAAAGAATGTTTTGGTACAAAATTAGGAAACTTTATGTGTTCTTGATTAATAGGCAAAGAACAAAACAGGACTAAGTTCAGCTGGGAGGCAAGGAGGAACATTTCAGTGGGAGTAGCTCGTGCCATTGCTCACCTTCATGAAGAAGTTCATCCTCGTATCTTGCACAGAGACATTAAGGCAAGCAATATACTTTTGGATCGGAATTTCAACCCAAAAGTTTCAGATTTTGGCCTTTCCAGAATGCTTAGAGACGATACTTCTCATGTTAGTACTCGTGTTGCGGGTACATTGTAAGTAATTCGATCATTTTTCTTGATAGGTAGTTCTAAATTTTTGATACACTTAGGCTTTAGCTGACTAGTTTTCTTGGCAATGCTTCATGGGAAAAGAGGATATCTTGCTCCAGAATATGCAGTTAGTGGACGTTTGTCGAGAAAAGCAGATGTCTACGGTTTTGGGGTTCTGTTACTCGAGATTATCAGTGGTAGATCAGCTGTGGATTTCGATTTAGAACATGGTGAACACTACCTGGTTCAAAAGGTAGCATATTGAAACAAGTAGATTCTGTCTGATCTTTTTAGTGTTACAACAATGAAACATGTATGAATGGCAATTTGCAGGCATGGGAATTCTACAATGCCAATAATCTTGTACAGATAGTAGACCCTGTTCTTAATATGAACTTCCCAGAAGCAGAAGCAACTCGGTTCTTGAAGGTTGGTCTACTTTGCGTGCAAGAAAATGTCAAGCACCGGCCACATATGTCGAAAGTCGTTAGGATTTTAAACAATGAAACAGACATCAGAGACGTCAGGATTTCAGAACCTGGACTTCTTTCTGATCTGATGGACATCAGATTGCGCCAAAGGAATTTGACACAAAGTACATCCTCCAGGGGATCAACCTCAACGAGCGTTCCTACTTCTACCTATTTTTGACAGTCAGTGATTCTATAACCCAAAAGCAAGAACTCACAGAAAGATGAGATTTTCCTGTTAGGTTAGTAATGAATATAGCAAACACCGTTCACCATTGTTTTGCTCTAATAGATAGAGTTAATAAACCAGATGTCTTTTTGCTTTTTGTGAGGCTGAAGGACATTCTCCCCCAAGCCTCATTTTGAATTTACTGTACAATTTTTTCACAAAATTCGATGGTCTTAAAAGGAGGCCACTTATTACTGTTGATTATCAGTAAAAGTAACATAATTTTTTATGTACTGCATGGACTCTTCAATGGAGTTTCACCATTTTCCTTTACGAGCCAAGCACAAACTGTGCAATGAAGAATTCAGATCCGTATTGTAACTAATTGAACAGTGAATTTACTATCTCAAGATGTCCCCTTTACATTGTTCTTGGTTTGGTGCATGCCAACTTTTATCTTTCTTCTCTCTCATATGTTATGCTCTGGCTTCCACCTTATGGGGGATGAAAACAGGAATTTCATGAATAGGAGTCATACAAACTTCCTGAGAAACAAACATGTAATTAATGAATCAGAGCCAGTGAAGAAACAAGGAAACTCCTTGATCGTACAGTTAAGAGTCTTAGTCAAGCCGGCCTTAACCATATTCTTAATTGGAATTTAATTTTTTTCGTGGTAGAATGGTTTTTCATTAACTATTCTAGTTATGTGAAAATGCGCTGGAAGGTGCATTCAATCTTAGGACTGAGACTAAAACAAATAAAGATCGAAGAAGTGGACCCTGAATTGGAAGAGTTTGTGTTTTGAGTCATCTCGGGTCTGCATAAAAGTAAGAACACTGATTCATACCAGAAGAAAGTTGGCATTGTGATAGGTTTGCTACTGCCAATAGGCCTCCAATTAAGTTTGTCTACGCAAGGAAGAAGTATCAGGGCTACTAAAGGGCTGGCTCGAATTAATGGTTCGTACGAGGTAAGGGAATGTTGGTTATTTGGTCAGAAAATGTTAGTAAAGTAGGTGGGTCTTGGGAGAGAAGGCATCCTCTCGAATGTTGCTGGTGTCATCTGTTACCTTTATTTCCTTTCATCATCAATACAACACACTCTCCCTTTTCTCTATTCCTAGTTTATTATTCTAATATCAACAAATACTTCATACATTTATCATCTATCACATTTCAGAACCTATCACACAGACTGACACCAAAATATCTGAGGTCCCTTGGGTCTTAGAGGCATTACAGGCTAGAGCTCAAGCTTGCAAAGACATGATCGTGCATAGAGAATTAACCATAAAGACACTTCTTCGCTTTACACAATCTTGTACGGTGTGTACAGAAGAACAGAAACCTTCTGTAAATATCTCAATGTTTTGAACAAACTGGAAAACTTCGCTGATTTTGACAGAAGTACTTAATTACATTGTCTAATGGTACGTTAAAGAATAATCAACCAAAGTTCATTTTGTAGAAGGTTCTTTAGAGTTTGATTCTCTCGTAGACATTGCAACAAGTAACTAAAGACAACCAACTGCAACTATGAAAAGAACGTAACATTAGCTGGTTGGTGGGGCCGCTCAGTGGAGACCTGAGATGTAATGATGGTGGAGAAAAAGCGGTTCTTCAAAAGCTGGCTAGCATGATCTTGCAACATGCGAATGCACTGAGATACAGCAAAGTTGGGATTTTTACAATATTTTCAGTAGCCATGGAAACAACCTCGTTTGCCAAAGAAAAGAGAGGCTTCATCGATGGTACCTTGATAATGTCAAACTTAGCATCACCAGATTTTTAACGATGGAAAGAGAATGACGTAATGGTTAAAGCGTGGTTAAGAAATTCTTCAGCCAAAGACATACAGGAGAGCGTTGTTTATGTAGAAACAACTCGAGAGATGTGTGCCATAAGGACAAATAAGCACGGCATTAAATAAGCCAAAGACATACAGGAGAGCGTTGTTTATGTAGAAACAACTCGAGAGATGTGTGCCATAAGGACATACAAGCAAGGCATTAAATATCAGACCTCTTACGTTAATATTCCTTAACAAAATGGGACTTGCTTTAAATATCAGACCTCTTACGTTAATATTCCTTAACAAAATGGGAGAGTCGAATGAGAACACCGTCATATTCTTGAGGTAGTATGAGCTTGTTTTTCTAAGCTCATTTACCTTTAAAATTTTAGAAAGAATGTGTCTGTCCACAGTTCAACTTATCAATCCGATGCCAATTCCAATTCTCAAAGACATGCAAGGGCCCTTATGATAAACTCTTTGCGAGAGCATATCGGGGACTTGATCATTTATCCTATTAACCCAGGCTCTACCTAATCTCATTTAATCCTTACTTTCTATTTATGTAACTGATAGAAGATTTGAAGGGAGCATATTCATATAAATAGAAAGTGAGGATTAAATAGAACAGGGTAAGGTCTGAGTTAATGGGATAGAGGATTTGAGGGGAACATATTGATGTGTTTTCTTGATTATCCTCGTGGAAAAAAGGCTATAAAGTTTATGATATGGAGAAAACAATATAATGGTCGTATCAAGGAATGTGATATTCCACGAGACAGTTTCCCTTTCAGTCAAATGGCTAGCCTAACCACTCTATATCAGATGTCCAATCCTTTAAATTTCAAATGACAGCACAGAGATTAACCTAAACTAGTCGCCTATAAACTCCACACATATATGCGCCACACCACACCGTATAGACGATGTGTATCCTCTCCAAATCTAACACGAACAAGATGACATTATAGCTAAACCTAACAATGGACACCTTATAGACCCCAATTTGGCTGATCCAAGTAAGTCCTAAGAACTAAGATAGATTTATTCTCTCCTTTAAAACAACAACATCGGGTAAGGCATGTGTCCGCAAAACTCTCTGGTTTTGATTATAAGCGGTTGTCATTATTGGACCCATCTCGAAAGTCTCCTCTATCAGCAAACTCAGGTACTATTTATCCTTCTTCTCGAGGCTCATCTTATTCTCGAATCAATAACACCGATAAGCCTTTTGTTGGCCTTTGTCTCTTTGTTAGATAAACCAAAATCTTGTTCTCAGGCTGTCAAGGAGAATCACCGGAGACATGCTATAAGTAATAGAGGAGAATCGGACATGGACCTTAAGCTTGCAGCCTCGTTAAGTAACTAATAATGAAAGAGTTGAAATACAAAATAGAAATAACAATAAAATTCGGGTATTAGAATAAAAATAAAAATAAAAATATTGATTATGCGTGTTTGGTATGTAATCACTAAGAACGAAACTAAAGTAAATAGTTATATTAATATTTGGTATCAATTACTAGGTATATTAATGAGAAATTTTTTGCTCATATTTAGTTATTATATAATTTATTTTGTAAATAATTATTCATAATATTTCTATTTTATAAGTAATTAACCAAAATTATTTTTAATGATTTATAAAATTATTAATTTTTAAATAATTATGAATAACTTTTATGGCACTAATAAAATTAGAGGAATTACAAAAAAAAACTTCTTTTATTTATATAGTATCAATAAAATAAAATAAGATAATTATTAAAGAGATTAAATATAAAAGACTGTAATATGTGATATTGATAATGATATTTTGTTAAGAATCAGTATCCCTATTCCTGATAATAATTTGGTAATATCTTAATAATATTCTCCTTGCTTATTTTTTATTCCTATATTTGCTTCCAATTTATACCCATACCCTCTTAAAAATAAAGGTCCATGATTGTTTATAATTAATTCTATTTTATTATTCACTATTTTATCCATTACTAGTATCCAAACAAGTAAAAGTTAGGAATACAGATTGCATCCTCATTCCCTTTTTTTATTTATTTATTACTGGTTACCAAACAAGATCTTTAATTCTCTACCACTTGGCAAACATGTCATTGTCTCCAAATGGGTATACAAAGTTAAGTATAAATCTGATGACACCATTGAGCATTTCAAGGAACATTTAGTTGCTAAAGATTAGACATAAGTTAAACGCCTTGATTACTATGATACTTTTGCCCAAGTTGCAAAGCACACAACTCTACATTATTTATTAGTTGTAGATGTAATAAAACACTAGTAATTACATTAGTTGGATATAAACAACATCTCTTTACCTAGAGATCTACATGAAAAATACCATGAAGATTTACAAAATTGGGTGATGGTAGAGTTTGTCGACTTCAAAAGTCTCTTTAAGGCCTTAATTAAACCTCAAAAAATGGGTTCCAAAACCTCTCTAGTTATCTACAACATATTAGCTTCAAGCAACCTATTAGAGATATCTCCTTTTTCACATATGTCTAAAGCACACACTTTTGTTCGATTTTGGGAACAAGAGAGGGAAGAGAACGATTTGTACAAATAGAGCTTTACTGTTTTGACTTGCAATATGCTTATAATGTTTTTCTTCTTACTTCAGAGGCTTACATTTTAGGATTATTTATAGTCTTAGGAAGATGGTGGTGACTTTTAAAATATTTTAAATATTTTGCTAGTATATATTTTATTTTCTAGTTTATATCATTTTGGACCTAAATTCATTGAAGATATTTCTTTATAATTAATTGCACACACTTTCCTAGGATTTTTAGATTAATTTTGTACACATTTTTCTATTCTTTCTAGATTAAATTTCTTCACAATTTTTTAGACTTGCTAGATTAATTTTCAACACTCCCCTTAATTTAGAAAAGTCTAGCACTCCGTGAATATCTCTTAATTTAATGAACTTTTACGTTAAGACTGGGTTGCTGAATATATTTGCTAATTGGTAATTTTAATGAACTTTTACGTTAAGACTGGCTTGGTGAATATATTTGCTAATTAGTAATTGGTCCTGCAAAATTCCATCTTGATCTCTCCTTGATCTATGAACTCTCTGACGAAGTGGTGCCTTATCTTAATGTGCTTTGTTCACCCATGAAATACTGAATTCTCTGTCATTGCAATGGTTGAAATATTTCCATAATGAAACATCGTTGGATCCTCCATATCTTGTTGTGGATCTTCCAAATCTCTTATGAGCCATATAGCTTCTCATACAACACTTGTTGTCAGTGGCGGAGCCAGGAATATTCTGGAGCCGGGGCTGATTGGACAGCGATGGACTGATGGCGAAAACTTCCGATAAATTCAAAATTAATTCAAAAAATAATTTCACAAAAGCACATTCATAAATGAAGTTAACTAAAATATTCAAATTACAATGTCTTTATACATTTTTAGAGACATTAGAGCTAATGGATGATAATTATTTTCGACGAGTCACCATGGCTTGAAATCGTTGTAAAATAGTCTCATGAGATTTGTAAATAACAATAACAATAACAATGTTTTAATAACAATTTCATTGAATACAAGATTTATTTTTAATAAAATATT
>JAOSBN010000005.1:45093720-45118188 GCA_027563595.1 Erythroxylum suave | reverse complement strand
TAACAAGTAATAAGTTGGAGTTGGGACCCAACACCACATAATGCATATGGAAATAGAAGCAATAATAGTGGTAATGCTCTGTCACAGTCGCGGAGCCACATCCAGGACAAGCCCCCGCGCCCCATGTGGCTCTGCCACTGCTTATTGTAGCTATGTATCTTGCTTCAACTGGAGATAATGCAACAATCTTTTATTTCTTTGATGCCTATGATATTGCTTTAGTGCCAAGCAAGAATAAATACCTACTTGTGCTTTTTCTATCATCTATGCTTGCAGGTTAATTGTTATCTGTATAGCTTGTAAAATTATTATTTCTTTCTGTCTTGTATAGGATACTAAATTTCTTTATACATCTGACATATCTTAATATCCTTTTGGCTTCCATACATTTTAGGATCACCCATGAATCTAGAAACAATGCTTATTGCATGCATAATATCTAGCTTCATGTTTGTCAAGTAGATTATCGAACCAATTAGGCTTTTGTATGTTGTTACATCAGCTTTATCTTCATTATAATGCTTAGACAAATTCTCATTTATTTCCATTAGTGTGGCAAATGGTTTATACTTTTTTATGCCAAATTTCTTTAGTAGGTCATATGTGTACTTGTCTTATGAGATAAATATTCATCTAAGCTCCTGTTTGAATTGTATGCTAAGGAAGAATCTTATAAGTCCAAGATTAATTATTTCATACTCTTACATCATGGCCCTTTTGAACTCTTCTATCATCTTTGTGTTACTGCTATTGTAACTCAAATCATCCACGTATAGGCTTACTATTTGGAAATCATTGCCTCATATTTACATATATAGTGATGACTTATTTGGACTTTTAGTGAAACCATGCTTTACGAGTTAGTTGTCAATCTTATTATTCCACGCTTGAGGAGCTTATCTAAGTCCACATAATGCCTTTTTCAACTGATACATTTTGTCTTCTTTTCCTTGACTTTTGTACCCTATTGGTTGCTCCACATAGACTTCTTCTTCAATTTCTCCAATAAGGAAGGTTTGATTTCACATGAAATTGATATACTTAAAGCTTTAGTTGCGTAGCTAAGGCTAATACTACTCTTATCATTTCCATGCAAACAACTAGAGTGAATGTCTCATTGAAGTCAATACTTAGTTGTTGTGAGTAGCTTTTAGTGACAAGTTGAATTTTGTCGTTCTAACTGGACCCATCCTTATTATATTTAATTTTGAAGATCCTTTTTATCCTAATTAATTCTTTTTCTTTTAGCTTTTGTATAACTTCCTATAAACTATTTTTCTCAAATATTTTGATTTCTTAATCCATGGATTTTCTTCAAACTTCTTCTTTGTTAGCTTCTTCATATTTTAAAGGTTCTCTAATGAAAAATGCAACATTTGAATATCTTGGCTTTGGTTTACGATGCCTTGTTGATCTTCTAGGTTGAGGCACTTCTTCCTCTGCCTGATTTTCTTCTTTTTGATGCTGTCGATCATGTTCTATTGATGATGATGATGATGGTGTGCTTATACTTGGATCACTTGTTTCATAAGACTCAATGACTTTTTCATAAATCTTGACTCTTTTTGTGGTTTCAAAGTTGCACTGCTAGCTTGCTCTTTCGTCAAATATGACGTCTCTTGAAATGATTAGTTGTTTTGCTTTTAGCTTGTATAATCAACAACCTTTGATTGCTCACTGTAGCTAATAAAGATGTATTTTTCTTCATCTAACTTTTCTAGATTCTATTTTGGAATGTGAGAATATGCTACACATCCAAAGACTTTAAGATGGTCATAAATTAGCTTTCTTTTAAACCATGCTTCATAAGGAGTCATATTTATAAGTGCCTTAGTATAAGGACCATTTAAAATGTAATTAACTATAGTACCTATAGATCCTTTAATAGATTCTTGCCATTGTAAAGGGGAGTCTAGGCTCTCCAAGATGATTTTAGAAATGACATCCTATACAGTTACCATAAATGTATACTTCACAGACTTTGTTTTCAGAAGAAATAGAAGGAAACCCAAGCACCATGCTATTTTTTTAAGGAGTTTGAGCGTCATATCTTATGTGACACATCATAGATTCATCCATATTCTCACATCTTAAGTCACATTTTTGACCAAATGGCATCTTTAGAGGAAAAACCTCGTTGGGGGTCATTTTGATAAAAGATATGACTTAGCCTTTCTTATTGCTCATAATAATGCATCTATTGTCATCAAAGATGGTTTTATAATTTTTGCAAATTAATTAGCCCACACTTAATAGATTTGAGCAAGGCCTAGCGTATAAAAAACTTCATGAAAGTAATTTTTAGTTACCATTTTGGAATCTAACAATAACAGTGCCTTTTCCTTCAATAAGGTGTATATTTCCATCACCATGTATAACTTGGAGTTCACACTTTCATCTAATTGGGCAAAGCAATTTTTGTTTTCTGTTATGTGATTTGAACAACCACTATCAATGTATTAAACATCCGTTAATTCTTACGCATATTACATAAAGTATACTCTGTGATTAAAAGGTTCATTATTTTCCAAGAAATTTGCTTATTCCTTTTATCAGTATCAAAAATCTTTTTCATAATGAAGGTCTCTTTTACACCTTTTGCATTTGTACCGATAACATTTTGTATTATGATTATTTTTCCTGCATAATTTGCAATAGGAGCTTGATATATCATTGTTCCCTTACTTTCTGCTCCCTTTAACATGGTTAGTAAGTGCTCCTCTTGTTTAAGAATTTTGACTTTGACTGTTTTTCTTATCTCCATCATTTTTGGATGTATTTATTTTTGTTTGGAATACTTGCTCTATTGGATGCTCAAATCTTTTTAGTCTAGCTTCTTAAGCTTCTAAACAGCTTATTAATTCCACTAGAGTAAGTATTGCTAAATCTTTTAATTCTTCTATGGCAGCCATAATATGATCATATTTTGCAGAAAAAATCTTAATATTTTTGGTATTATTTTCTTATCTTCTATCATGTGCCTATAACTTCTAATTTGATTGAAGAAATTCGAGAAATGAGAGAAGAAAGATTATATTGATTAATCTTCCTGTATTATTAATGTGTCCAAATCTTTCTATAAAGATTGGAGTTTGATGGGTCTTACCTTGTCCATACGTTTGCACTTATTTTTAAGTGTCTTCCATGCCTCTTTTGTGTTGCTTGCTTGTATAATCCTTGAAAAATCTTGTTGCTAACTCATTGTTATATGAATAGCAAGGCCTTGGCATCACATTGCTTCCTTTTCTTATACTCCTTTTATTCTACTTCTTTCCAAGTTGTCAATTCTTCTTGGCCTGTTCATGACCACTCTTTATAACATCCCACAAGTCTTGTGAGATAAATAGAGTCTTCATTTGGATGCTCAAATAATTATGCCTCCCTATTAAAAACATGAATTAAAGTTTGGGTATAGTTGAAGGTTGGTAAATTAAGTGAAGCAAGGAAAGCCATTGAGAAGGTGACATGTGAGTTGTAACGTTAGTCAAAATAAAATAACTAGACCATTACTATAGTAGTAGTGAGTCTAGGTCGATCTCACAGGGAGTGTTCGGTTAGCTTATGAAATGAAATTAATTGATGTTTAGGTAATTTCACGGGGGGTGGGGTGGTGGGGGGGTGGGGGTGTAGAGTTAATATGAAAATAAAATAAAATAAACCTAATGAAAACAAATTAAAGAAAACATGCCAAAAATAATAAAATTAGAGAATTCGATAAAGATCCGATTCTTTGGTTAAGTTCCAGCCTACACCCTAATTAAGCATAATTAATTGATTTGTTGTTCTTTTATCTCTCTTAGCAATTATCAATCGTAGATTAATAACAAGCTCTGTTAATCTTGATTTTTCCTTAGATCCTAGTTAATTACGAAGCGCTTGTTAATTAACCCTAACTATCAGGAAACCTAGAATAAGCTCTCTAAGTTCATTCGAACAACCACTTTACAAATTAGAAAAATAGACCAATCTAGGCAATAATCACACAAGCTTGGATTATTTCACCTATGCTATGTTATCTATAATGATTTGGAACCATTAGTTGCTACACATGAATCAGGAATACAACGATTACATATTGCATTTGATTCTAGCAATGAGTTTTCATAAAAAAAAACAATTCAATAAAGCATTAAAATCATCTTCATTCAAATACCCAATCAATAAACACAAGATAATCAATTCCTAATGAGAGAAACAAACAACAAAACAAATAAAAAAATGTTTAACCTAGGTTGTCGGTGTTGATGTCACCTCCAAATCGATGTCGGGATATTACCCTTTCATGAATCTCTCTTAGAAAAATATTTCAGCCTCTATTGATAACCCTACCAAAACTCCTAAGTTATTTCTTCATTGCTGCAAGCTTCTCTTCCTCATTGTACTTCCTTATTCACCGTTGTGACAATTAAAGATGACAATTAATATTTTGTCAATTATCGGTCGTAGATTAATAACAAGCTCTGTTAATCTTGATTTTTCCTTAGATCCTAGTTAATTACGAAGTGCTTGTTAATTAACCCTAACTACCGGGAAACCTAGAATAAGCTCTCTAAGATCTTCCGAACAACCACTTTATGAATCAGAAAATAGACCAATTTAGGCAATAATCACACAAGCTCGGATTGTTTAACCTATGCTATGTTATCTCTAATGATTTGGAGTCATTAGTTGCTACACATGAATCGGGAATACAACGATTACGTATTGCATTTGATTCTAGCAATGAGTTTTCACAAAAAATGATTCAATAGAGCATTAAAATCATCTTCATTCAAATACCCAATCAATAAACACAAGATAATCAATTCCTAATGAGAGAAAGAAACAACAAAACAATAAAAAAATGTTTAACCTGGGTTGTTGGTGTTGATGTCACCTCCAAATCGGTGTCGAGATATTACCCTTCCATGAATCTCTCTTAGAAAAATATTTCAGCCCCCATTGATAACCCTACCAAAACCCCCAAGTTATTTCTTCATTGCTGTAAGCTTCTCTTCCTCACTGTACTTCCCTATTCACCGTTATGACAATTAAAAATGACAATTAATATTTTGTCATCCTCGCAATGGTTTTTGATTGAGGCTTATCTTTTGGTGCAGGGTATTCTGGAGTTGTTAGCTCGTGATTGGAACGTGCAACTTCAACATACCTATCGAGAAGGGAATCAGAGCGCCGATAAACTGACCAAATTAGCATTGTCAGAAAGTCCAGGAACACACATCCTGAGAGAACCTCCGTCCAAAATAATGGCTTTAGTTCACCAGGATAGTCAGGGAGCGTCTTGTAGACGAGGGATGCATTAATGTTGTAATTTCTGTGTTGATATTTCCTTGGTATTTAAAAAAAAAGATGGCGGTCTATCTATACTATCAACTCAACTTTCTTTCCTACAGGTCTCTTCACTATTCTCTCACGCCACTCTTTGCTCTCTTCTTTTGTTTCTGCCTCTCTATTGTAGCTGATGTTACAATTTAATTCTAATGGTCACTCTCACTATTTATGCAACTTCACCTTCTTGCAAACTCTTGGCCAAATGTTTGCATTTCATGCATAACATTTGCATGAAACGCAAATTTGCATGAAACGCAGATATGGCCTATGTTTCTTCCTTGTTGTTGTGGTTTTACTTGACGTGCGCTGCTCCTATATGTGTTGCTTGCGCTGCACTGCTACGTCGTTTCCTCTTCGCTAGGCTGCTGACGTTTTGCACATTTGTTGTTGTCGTATTGATGCTAGTCTTCTACATCTACTTTGCTCCTTCTAAGCTATTGTATTGTTTTATTTGGAAGCTTCTTGGTTGTCTTCTTTTGGGATGGTTTTTTCTTCTTGCTCTAATTTTCTGCTGCATGAACATAAGTGAATATTAATCTTTAGAAAATGACTCAAATGCAATGTTGTCGACTCACTTTAATTTCTTTGCTTCTAAATTATACCTAAAATCATATATGAATTCAAGTGAGTTTCTTAAGCATTTTCGTACGATTAATCGCTAAGTGTAAATGATTAAATATATCAACAATTAATCACATACCAAATTCCCCCACACTTAGCTTTTGGCCGTCCTCGAGCAAGACATCCAAATTAAGCTCAAAGACTCAAAACATTTACTCAGTTCCAATATTTTCCAAGAATACATAATCATAAACAAAGATGAATGACTTTAAAAAAATCATAGCAAGAAATCAACATTTCAAGCTTTTACCCATGATCAATCAACATTCAATACCTTCAAAAACTGAGCAATCTAATGATAACTTGGAATATGTGTTTAACTAAAATATATCCATAGGTATACTTAACACTATTCGTAATCAGTCAAGCAGTATGAAAGTCATCAAAACTAGTGAAACAAAACAACACTCATAAAAAATTGAGTACCGTCAGCTTAACAAATGCAACATTTATATTTCACAACCCCATTCAGCTCTCACACACCAACCACATGAAGCATATACCAATTCGAAGGAATCACTCATACAATTTATGCCAACAATATATTGAAACCACAAGAGTGAACCTTCCAAGCCAACATGTACCTCATATTCAACGTACTCAAATATCACATTCATTACAACTCTAAGAAAATGCATTAATCATGAATAACTTTGCAAACTCATGTGCACTTCTTCCTTGATAAATTTATTTAAACGTACAATCTTTTTTTCATTATTTTCCCTTTTTTGTGCTTTTCTCTTTTCTTTCTTTCTTTTCCTTTTCTTAAACATTAAAAGAAACTACATTAACATGGGAATTTCAATGATAAGACATAACAAAACATCTCAACATTAACTAACCCACACATATATACACCCTCACACTTACACTTTTGTACATCCACAAACTTATCAATCACAAATGTTTCATTAGTTTTATGGCTTGGGTAGGACATTTGGTTAAGTATAAAGCATGTAATATGGTTGATACAAAAAGAAAGGTATAAAGCTCAAAGGAGGTTAACAAAGGAAAAATCATGCCAATAAGGTATATTATTTGGCTAATATAGTTCATAAAAAACAAAGAATGCCTAATCATATCCATGTTAATGCATGTGATAAAAATGTGATCTCAAATAGAAATTCAACTCAAAATCAGGATGTATATGTTATGAAGGTCACACATTATCAAAAGACAATGAGATTGATATGAATATGTCAGTCTAATAAGGCTCAAAATCTCACCGGCTTTGTCTACCATTAATCACTACTCTTCTAAAGATAATGCACATCGACCAATCACAAGTGTAAAAATATATACTAAAGTTGCTATAAAATTCTCTAGTCAATTCACACTCTACTCATGATTAAATAATCTTACAAGTAATGAAAAACGAGCAAATGTTTCTTTGTTTGTTTTATTATTTCTTTCATTTTGATTGAAAACTTAAAAACAAGAAAAAATAAACCAACAAAGGAACACACTTGCATAAAAAAATTAAATGCGAAAATATAAAGAAAAGAAATTTACTTTCCTTAGGTTGCCTCCCAAGAACCGCCTTAGTCTAGGGTCGCTAGCTCGGCTCCTTCTTCTCATCACGTGAAAAAAATTATGATCTTCAGGTGTCACATGTGGCTCGTCCACGAGAGGTTCTTTCGGATAGAGCCTTGGTTGATAATCTTTCACCTCCAACGTCTTCCCTATCTTCAAATTCTTCATCTCTACTGAGTCCTTGCTCTTTTGAAATAATTCAAATGACTCTTCGCCTTTTTCTTCTTTATTTAATTCTTTCATCCTACTAGGTAAAGGTAGAGGGTTAGTCTCGAATATAATTACGAACTCAGTACTTACCTTTGAGCTAACTATGAATCATATTCTACTTCAAACTCCTCATCTGCTTCTTCTACACAAGCAATTCGTTGAAGGTTGACCTCAAATTCTTAAGCTCCTCTTTATTTGTGAGGTTTCTGTGCTAATATCCAACGGTTACTCCTTAGGTTGATATGGTTGTGTCTCTTTGCTTGTGATGCTAGGCGGTTGATAGCTTCAATCAATTGATCTGCCTGGCTTATCAAGTTCTGGATTCTAAAACTTGTTTATTGCTGGAATTGCAAAGTGTTAGCAACATATCCATTAACTAATTCTTCCAAGGATGTACTTGAGTATGGATAGGAAGCTTTTGATCTGTACGGGAATTTTTGTGCTTTCTGTAAACTATTATGGAGGTAATTCGGCTAATTATCCCATCTATAACAAGAGTTAGGTTGATCAATCCCAACATTGTTATAAAATTGAGAATATGAGTTAAAGAAAAATTACTACCATCCATGTCAAATTTAATTTTTTTACAAATTTTTTCAGTAAAAACGAAACAAAAAAAGAAAAGATTACGAAATAATTGAAAAGAAACCAATTACGTATAAACATAGAAAACACTAATTAACATCAATAACAAAACTAAATACCACATTATATGACAACAACGCCAAAATTGACATGCGTGTCGTAACGCGAGTTAAATTGAAATAATTAGACCACTACTGTAGCAGTGGTTAGTCTAGGTCTATCTCATAGGAAGTGTTTGGTTAGCTTATGAAATAAAATTAATTAATGTTTACGTAATGAGGGGGGAGGGGGGTTTAATAAGAAAATAAAATAAAATAAACCTAATGAAGATAAATTAAAAAATGTGAAAAATGATAAAATTGGAGAATTTGGTAGGAATATCGTTCTTTGGTTCAATTTTGGCGTACACCCTAATTAAATATAATTAAGTGATTTGTGGTTCTTTTATCTCTCTTAGCAATTATCGGTCGCAGATTAACATCAAGCTCTGTTAATTCTGATTTTTCCTTAGATCCTAGTTAATTACGAAGCACTCATTAATTAACCTTAGCTATCGGGAAACCAAGAATAAGTTTTCTAAGTTTATCCAGACAACTGCCTTACGAATCAGAAAAATAAACTAATTTAGGCAATAATCACACAAGCTCAGATTATTTAACCTATGTTATGTTATCTATAATGATTCGAAACCATTAGTTGCTACATATGAATTAAGATTACAACGATTATGTATTGCATTCAATTTTAGCAATTAGTTTTCATGAAAAATGATTCAATAGAGCATTAAAATCATCTTCATTCAAATATCCAATCAATAAATACAAGATAACATAACCAATTCTTGATGAGAAAAAGAAACAACAAAATAATAACCCGGGTCGTCGGTGCCAATGTCACTTTCGAACCGGTGTTGGGATGTTACCCTTCCATGAATCTCTCTCGAAAAAATATTTTAGCTCCCATTGATAACTCTACTGAAACTCCTAAGTTATCTTTATTGTCGTAAGCTTCTTTTCCTCGTTATGCTTCCCTATTCACCAACGCAACAATTAAAGATGGTGGTCTATCTACACTATTCACCCAACTTTCTTTCCCGCAGCTCTCTTTACTCTCCTCTCACACCATTCTTTGTTTTCTTCTTTTGTTTCTACCTCTCTACTGTAGTTGATGCGACGATGTAATTCCAATGGCCTCCCTCACTGTTCATGCAACTTCACCCTCCTGCAAACTCTTGGCCAAACGTCTGCGTTTCATGCACAATGTTTGCATGAAATGCAAATATGGTATACGTTTGTTTCTTGATGTTGTCGTTTTACTTGACATGCACTGCTCCTGTATGTGTTGCATGTGCTGCATTGCTACGTCGTTTCCTCTTGGTTGGGTTACTGACGTTGCACATTTGTTACTGCTGTATTGATGCTGGTCTTCTACATCTACTTTGCTCCTTCTAAGCTATTGTATTGTTTTATTTGGCAACTTCTTGGTTGTCTTCTTTTGGGATGATTTTTTTTCCTTCTTGCTCTAATTTTCTTTTTCTTACTCCATGATCACAAGTGAATATTAATCTTTAGAAAACGGCCCAAATATAATGTTGTCGACTCACTTTGATTTCTTTGCTTCCAAATTGTACCTAAAATCATATATAAATTAAAGTGAGTATCTTAAGCATTTTTGTATCATTAATCACTAAATGTAAATGATTAAATGTATCAACAATTAAACACACATTAGAAGGACCAACATTGCTCTGATATCATTTTTAGATTTTGGGAACATAAGAGGGGAAGAGAAGGATTTGTACAAAAAGAGTTTTATTTCTATGGTTGACGAAATGCTTACAATGTTTTTTTTTCCTTACTTTACTAACTTATATTTTAGGCCTATTTATGGCTTTAGGAATTTGGAGGTGACTTCTAAAATATTATGGATATTTTTCCCTAGTATTTATTTTATTTTATTTTTTAGTTTCTATCATTTGGACTTAAAATTCATATAAGATAGTTCTTCATAATTAACTGCACACGCTCTCTAAGGCTTTCTAGATTAATGTTGCACACACTTCTCTAGATTAATTTTGTACACACTTCTCTAAACTTTTTAGATTAATTTTCTTTACAATTTCCTAGAATTTCTAAATTAACTTTCAAAAACTTTACAACTTTGTAAGTTTACATAGATGATGTAATTTTATCTAGCAATGATCTAATTACTATTTCCCATATAAAGTAGCATCTTGACTCCACCTTTCGCATCAAAAATCTTGGGTAACTTAACTATTTTCTTGGCATTGAGGTAGCTTGTAATACGAAAGGAATTGTGCTTAAACCATAAAAAAAATACACTCTAAATCTTCTTGAAGAAACATGTCACTTGGATGCACAACTATGTAGCTTTCTTATTGAAGAGTGACATGACTTAACAATTGGAGTGGGTGAACCAGTTAATGATGCATGGAAATATCGCTGTCTTATTGGGAGATTACTTTATTTGACAATTACTTAACCTGACATTCATTATCTAATACAAATTATAAATTAATTTATGCAAGATCCATGAGTACCGCAATTAGATATAGCTTATTGAATCTTGTGTTATCTTAAGAGAGCACCAAGTTAATGTACCTTTTTATCTTTTACTAGTCGATTACAATTGATTGCTTATTATGACTTGGATTGGGCAAGTTGTGCAAAAATAAGGTGCTCAACTATTAAATGTGTTAATTCGCTCATAAATAGCCCAATCTCTCTAAAATGCAACAGGAAAACTATAGTATCTTGTTTATTGGCTTAAGCAAAGTACATGTAATGGACAATGTTATAAGCAAACTCTTATAGCTTCATTCTTTATTTACATATTTGTAAGTCTCATTATCATGACCTATGTCTTTCTTGGACAACCAAGTTACTCTTCTTATTGTTGCAAATTCGTTTTTTTTCTCAAACACACTAAGAATATTAAGGTTTGTTTTCATTTTATTTATAATTGTAAACTATACAAGGAATTATACACCCACCGTGTTAGTTCAGGTGATCAAGTTGCTGACTTATTTCCTAAAGCACTTGGGAAAACTCTTTTTCATCATTTGTTAATCAAGTCGGTCATTTGTGATCTTCATTTTCTAATTTGAAGGGGAGTGTTGAGGTTATTGGGACTTTTACAATATTTTTAGTAAAATTGTATATATTTACAATAGTTTGAGTAAAACTGTATATAATTTCTCTCCATATACAACATTTATAAAGGATTAACTGTAAAAGTAGTTTTACCTTCTTACATCTTGTACCTATAATTTTTTGTCTATACTTTTATATGCAAGCAACCTTTTCTAATCAATAGACAAGTAAGATGGTCTTTCCTAACTTGAAGTTTTTCCTTAAAAACCTCTAATACGATAATTGTCCAAAATGGTTTAATTAAGATTTTATAACGGATTGAAAATAGTTAAATGATTGGAGAACTTTTTGATATTAATACTAATTTGATATATTGACATAAAATAAAGAAATTAATACATCCTAGGTTTTAAAATAAACTTAAGTGCTTGTAGTTTACTCTTGATCGTTTTTTAACTCATACTTTTGGATATATTTAATAAGTATTGTTTCAAAAACAAGCAATTTCTATTGATATATGCATAATTAACACAAAAATAGTGTCTTACATAAAAAGTTTGAAATTATATTGGTCATATAAGTAAGACCTATAAGACCATGACAAGTGTATATTTTATGTCTTTTTTAAATGTAGAGGTGAATAAGATTTCTTTTGTGTGGCTACAAGACTTATAATATAAATTGACAATGTACTTTTTCGATTAAAATATGGCCTAGAATAAACCATAACATGTGTCATGTCTTTTTATTTATAATGTGACCTATAATAATTATGAACTTGTTTTATGTTAATTTGAAGATACATGAATATATATAATATTGACAACAATATTAAATTTTTTTGTCTAGCTTTATATAAAAATTATGCCTTTTTTCCCCTTAAATGCTAAGCTTCCTAACGTGAATTACATGAATAGATAAAATTCCCCTTTTATATGAGACCTAAAGGAAGATTGATATATTTAGAATATTTAAACATGTGATTTTTGGACTCCAAACATGCTATTTAATTTTTCATCACTATAGTGAAGGTTGTTAAAGACCTTTTGAAGTCATTGATCTTTTTATTCAATGCCTCATTTTCATGCAATAAGTCATACTCATTGTCATTAACAACCACACTATTAGGTTATATATATATGTGTGTGTGTGTGTGTGTGTGTGTATGTATTTATGTATGTATGTATGTATGTATATATGTATGTATGTATGTATATATATGAACTTGTTTTATGTTAATTCGAAGATACATGAATATATATTGTTGACAACAATATTAAATTTTTTTATATAGTTTTATATAAAACTTATACCTTTTTTTTCCTTAAATGCTAAGCTTCCTAACGTGAATTACATGAATAGATTAAATTCCGCTTTTATATGGGACCTTAAGGAAGATTGATATATTTAGAATATTTAAACATGTGATTTTTGGACTCCAAACATACTATTTAATTTTTCATCACTACAGTGAAGGTTGTTAAAGACCTTTTGAAGTCATTTATCTTTTTATTCAATGCCGTATTTTCATGCAATAAATCATATTCATTGTCATTAACAACCATACTATTAGGTTATATATATATATATAAATTAGTATAGCATACAAATTGTTTATATAATTCACCAAAGCATTATTATACAAACAGATCATCCCTTCTTGGAATTTTCCTTCCAATCTTGTACATCAGCTGTCTATTCATCAGATGATTACTGTTAATATTTAACTCATTAAAGCTACACATTCATCTTTTTTTCCTTTCTGATCCTTTACCGTGTATGTGTCGGTAAGGAGTGATCTCAGCACGCTTGATTTTGCTCCTTGAACTTAAAGGAATGTTTGTACCTTCTCAATTCAACACCAGAAGCTAATTCAGATGTAATTTTTTTATTTAATTTTCCGTATCCTCATTTCAGTCGTGTGTATCAGATCATATTCTTAAGACGCAGCATCAGGTCCAGTAAGAATCGTCTAAGACTACAGCAATCAGCCAAGGACAACTCTGAAGAGAAGAAAGCCACTCTATGCAGTTCTTTCCCTCAGAAGAAAACTCATTTCATAAACTGTTAATGGCAGTCAATGTAAGAAGTGAAAACTATGAATCAATTACATGATAGGGAACAAAGATATTTACGTGTTAAAGATATGATCATTAAATTGTGAGAGCACCGAACAAGCGTTTGGTGACGGCTAAGGCTTCTACTGTGACTCCGATCTCTTTGGAAAGTGCAGTTCTCCATGGGGTGAACTGAGTAGAGATTATACTTATGCATATATAGGGAGCATAGTGGGGACCTAGCCACAAATAGTAACCCTAGGCCTACCATTATGGGTCTTAGGGTTAGGCCTACACCAGTAATCACTTTAACAATATAAAGTGCTTAAGTCTAATAGGGATCACAATATTAGTGGACCATAGGCATCTCAATAGGGATCATACCATTAGCTTATTTTTAATAAAACCAAAACTACAATTGATTGTAGCCCACAAAATACATTCTAACATTCTCCCACTTGAGCAAAATCAATTGTTTAATTTTATTTTTGAAAAATAAAAAAGCTTTGAAAACGACTCTCAAGCTAATAAACTAAATTTTGTGTAATGTGGCCACATGTTGAAAAAAATATGATCCTAGATGCAGCACTTTAATAGGACTAAGTTTGATCAAAGTTAAATGACATTGAATTATGTCACCCGTTACATCCTTTATTGATATAACATCGATATATAATTACATATATCATCAACCTTGTTGACCAATCATTAGTGTGTAGTGTAGCATGAAAATATTACATAAAGGTGATCCAATAATTAATGTAAGGTGCTACATTCAACATCAATCCTTACAATTTCTCTTAAAATAGGTTTAAAGTAAGAGAAATTGTATAGTTCATTGTGAACTATAATGCCTTGAACTCCAATATGGTGTCAACCACCAGCAAGATGATTGAAAAGGACACCAAGTTTTATAATAGTATCTACAGACTCAAATATGATGTTGATCAGGAGACATTATGATCTAATAGAACACCGAATCCAAAATTTTGTAACATGTCTCTAACTCTAAAATGGTGTCAATCACGAGACATGATGATATAAAAAGACACCGAGTTTCGAAATAACAATTGATATGTATGCAAAATAGTAATAAGAGAATATTCAAATCAATTACATCAAAATAACATAATTCATGCCAAATGAACATTCAAGTATTTAACAATAAAGGTCTAATAAGATAAGGTCACATATATTTCAAAACTCCCACTAATCAAGCGCATTAAAAGAGCTTAAAATTCCCATGTCTTTAACGTGCTTTTGGAGCACTATAGGTATCAGCTAACATGGACTCCGTAACTATATGCTCAACAACTATCTCTTATTAGTCGCTCTACCCTTTCCCTAGATATGTGGCCTAAGCATTTGTGCCACAATAAAGAGGATTTTTTTATTTATCCTAGACCGCTTAGCAAGAGTAATCTCGACATTGAAAGATGTAGAAAAATTATCAGAAGCCAAAGACAGTTTCTATAAACCATCTACTAAAACACTAAATCCTATTATTACATAATTAAAATACAATTGTGTTTTTCCAAAACCAAAAGAAAAAGGTAAAACCAAGTGTATCTAAGCAAGAAACTGAAGTCAAATTCCTTCTAAAGAAAGATACATAAAAGATATTCTTTAAAATAAGTTTATGCCCTGAATCTAAAACTAAGCTAACATATCCAACGTACTCCACTGCTACTTTAAGATCATTTCTTATCCTCAGCTTGCTTTCTTTCATACTTTGCTTCCTCATGTTTGTGAACCCCTATAAGGACATAACAATATGAATAGTGGAACCACTATCAAACCACCAAGAATCTATGGGGACATTAACTAGATTGGACCCAAAACAGACAAAAGCAAAATGATTACCTCCAGATTTTTTCTTGTTTTCTAGCCAAGCCTTGAATTTATGACATTCTCCTCTATGGTGTCCCTTGATCTTACAGAAAACACACTAAGGACCTTTCTTGAAGGTAGCTTGCCTAGGATCTCCTTCATTGGTATTGCTAAATTTCATGTAGTCTTGATTTTTTTTATGAGCACTATAAGAGTATTTCTTATGTTTCATATGACTCTTGCCAGAATGGAGTTTAGCATGAATGGTCAGGAGGGCTAAATCACTCTTTTCTTTCCTAAGTTTCTCTTCCTCAGCCACACAATTGGTAATAAGGTCACTAACACTCCACTTCTCACCAATGGTATTATATGCTGTTTTGATTTGGGTAAATTCAATAGGGAGACAGTTTAAGGTATGGTAAAGAATGAAATTTTCATTCAGGTTAATAGATTGGGTTTCATTTTGGTTTGAAGGTAAACCATTCTTAGAATAAATTCCCTAACATCCCCATTATGGTCATACCTCATATCCATCAACTCTTTCATTAAATATCCAGACTCAGCATTATTGGACATCTGGTATCTATCTCCTATAGCAGTGAGAAAATCTTTTGCAGATGTTGTGTCGAGCAAAACACTCAACAGGTGTTCAACAATGCTCCTCTTAATTGCAACTAAGCTAAATCAGTTAGATTTCTCCCACTTAGCCAAACTCTCTCTCTGTTCAAGTGTATTTTCTTCATCAGGTACGACGGGCATGTCTTACCTTGGTGCCATATCTAGATCAGCTATTCCTAAGGAAAATTCTATGTCCAGCCTCCATTTCTTGTATTTTGAGCCAGCTAAAATTTCTATGATCACTTGACTATTATTCATAGTAAAGAAAATTGTGTAACACAAAACAGAATGTATTAATAACACTAATAAGGGCATAAAAATAGTAGTGAGGCCCAACTAAGAATCACACATTCCCCTTTAGGTAGAATATGCAACCAAAATCAGAACCTTAAAGATGGGCTATGAAAATGAGGGTACACTAATCTTGAAATTCCATCACCTTTGGGCAGACAGATCGCCAAGATTATTGTAATCCTCAATAACTCTATTTGAAAAATTACGTCTCCAACTAAAGCACACAATTACCCCATTTGGGCAGGCAATTATATGCATTAATTAGAAATATTCTTGAAAAATTATAAAAAATTATAAACTGCTATGATTGATCCCACTTTGGCGGTAACCATCCATAGAAATTCATGAAACTCTTGATACAGGAATCAAAATATATTGCCCAATATCATAATTCAATTGAAAAGAAGATGTAACAATAAAGACATCTCAACTGATCATGGATCTCATTAAATTGTATTCTAAAACAGGTTTTGTACTTATACAGTTAGATAAACAAGCAAATATCACATACAATTTAATAAATACATATAAGATATGATTGGGAGAGAGTGACTACTGTAAACATATCCAAAATAGGGTAATAATAATTTTCAATGCATCAGGTTAAATAAAAAAGCTGGAAAATACATAAAATATACTATGTAATGTAATATTTTCATAAAAAATATTAGACGTAGCGAAAAAATTATGAAAAATATATAGAAAAATCAGACTAAAAATATGGAGCATAACACCAAAATCTGAACACAAAAATAATTTTTTTGGGGCCCACACGCACCTGCATGCACCACGTGTGAGAGTGGGCATGTATAAGGGGCATCATCTTCTTCCTCCCGCTGGTTGCGCGAGTCATGTTCGGGTCATGACCATAATCCTTGTTTTTTGGTTCTTTTTTCATGCTTAATATGTAAAGAAACTTGTTTAAATCTAGTTTCTATGAAAAGCCCTCAAGAAATTGCAAGGATCGTAATGATTTTATGGATCAAAAATTGGGTTAATTCGATTTTGAAAATTGAAATGGGTTTTTCGAAAAACAACCCCTAAAACTCAATGTTTCTTCAATTTAAACATACATCATCATCGCAAAAAAATTAAGGAAACATGAATCAACAAAACAGTTAAGATTTCATGTGAATTTGGTATAATTCGAATTGGGTTCAAGAATTGTGATTTGTATTGCAAAATTCACAGTGCATAGTGCATGAAAAATTAAAAATCATACATCAATAGACTCATGAAATTAGTATCTACAAAGGCCCTAAGGTTTTAGGGATCAATTTTTTGAATTTACATTAACATGAAAATCACACATGTTATCATATAAAAGAGTGAAAATTATGATCTTAATCTTTAATCATCGACAATACTTATGATATTCCTTATCACACAATTCCTATGCTTTGATACCAAATATAAAAAGTGAAAATTATGAATCAATTACGTGATAGGGAACATAAATACTTACGTGTTGGAGACATGATCATTAAATTGTGATAGCACCGAACTAACGTTTGGTGACGGTTAGGGCTTTCACTATGATTCCGATCTCTTTGGAAAGTGCAGTTTTCCATGGGGCGAACTGAGTAGAGATTATACTTATGTATATATATAAGGAGTACAGTGGGGATCTAGCCACAGATAATAATTCTAGGCCTATCCATCATAGGCCTTAAAGTTAGGCCTATACTGTTAATCACATTAATGATATAAAGTGTCTAAGTCTAATAGAGATTACAATATTAATAGACCATACACATCTCAATAGATATCATATCATTAGTCATTTTTTAATAAAACCAAAACTATAATTAATTGTAGTCTACAAAATATATTCTAACAATCAAAAGCTAGTTTTTTTGAATCATCAACCAATCGTTTGCAACTACGCCTGTAGCAGGAACCAGCACTGCAAAAACATCATCATTCTCATTATCTTTCCTGAATTCAGCTCCGTAAGGCTCCACCCACCCGATGGACCAATCCGGGCCATCAGATTCCGACACTGGCACGTAGACCCCACCATTTGATGACTCCAAAACAACGTCTCCTGATTTCTTATCAATCTTCCTTTGTTCCCTACTCTGCGATTTTCTCTTCCCCTTTTGTACGAGGCTAGGCTTTTTCTAGGAAATTTGACTCTCTTGATCCAAATCCCAAGTCAGTAGAAGAATTCAATAAAGACCCATTTTAGGAAGATTCTTTCTCTTTGCTGCTCCACAACCACCTTGAGAAACGATTTAAAGAAACGGCCATTTTCTCCTTCCCACAGTTCAAAAGAATCATAAATTTCGGAAAAGTAGCCCCTATCTACCGTAGCTGCTAGTGGATTAGGCGATGATGTGACTAACAAAGCATTTGAAAAACATGTGTACTTCAAGAAAGGATATGAAGCACCGTTAATGAGATTCAATAGTTGTCACCCAGAACCACCGTCAATTAGAAAACTAAAGCCCCATAGAGATAGGAGCTTGACCTTTTACTTTTTTCATGTGAAATAACTTATATTGATGCACTAATTTGCTCGCTTTTCTACTTGAATAGTGCCCTCATATGTGATTTTAACTATATGTCATATCTCAAGTGATTCTACATGTAAATGCTGTATTGATTTTATATCTACTAAGAGTGCAACACAAATTATGCAATACTTTGTTATTGATGATAATAAAATTTGAGAATATCAATATCAGTAAAAATAGATGATAATAATTATTGTTATCAAAATTATAAGTTAGGATTTCACTTGATTCAACATGAACATTTTTACTGGCACTTTGCATAAGAAAGCCATAGCATCTAATCTTAGTTTTCTCCTTTTCTACTTCATAAACAAAACTCAGTGCTCATTCATCTTTGAGCACAAGCAATTGCGATTGTTTCGGAAATTATACATAGATATGTTTGTTTCACGATCAACTGATAGGATAAACCGCAGCATTGAAGGTAGAATCACAGCACAGTATTTATTTCCTTTGATTAGGAACTATATCTGACTTGTATAATGACAGACTATTCTCAGCAACTACTGCTGTGATTGACATTTATACGTTTTAGCATCGTTGTACAAGGAAAAAGATGCAGTATATAGTGTTACACAAGATGGAAAATTTTGCGGTATTGAATTTCAGTAAGAGCAAAAACGAGAATAATGAAACAATCCATTCCCCTTCCTTTTTATGGGGATGAACAGTATAAGTTCAAGAAAGACGCAATGGTGCTTCTTTTCCTATTCGGGATTGGAGGGAGTGGGGATCCTTGAAACAACATCATTTACAGAAAACTCTTAACGATATACAGTTATCCCTAGAGCTGTACTCACTGCAGATGTAGGTGTAGCCATATATGGTGCTTCCTTCCCAGTATCCTGAGGATGAGTTCCAGGATTATAAAGTCAATCCATCTTTCAGAATGTGGTCCAAACAATTTGCAACCTCTGACATGGTTGGACGTTCACTAGGATTTTCCCTGACAGTCAACTCTGCGATATCAGCAAGTTTAAGTAGAGGCTCAACATTCCTTGGAAGAGCAATGTACCTATCAAGTATTGCAGCTGCTTTTCCCTGTTTTATAAGGGGCACTGCCCATTCAATTATGTTTGGAGGATTGGAATCTCTATCATAAGCTTTTCTTCCACTAAGAATCTCCAACAGTACAGCTCCAAAGCTGTGAACATCACTTTTCACGTCTCCAGTATCATTTGCAGTAAGAAGTCCAAAATCTGCTACTCGTGCTCCCCACTCAGAATCCAGTAGAATGTTTGAACTCTTGATGTCTCGATGGACAATTGGAGGCTGAGCTTCCATGTGCAGGTATTCTAGCCCCTTTGCTGCCTGCATTGCAATCTTCAGCCTGAGTCGCCAATCCAAAGGTGAAAGCCCACCGTGAAGATGGTCGTGGAGTGTGCCATGGGGCATATATTCATAAACAAGCAACCTCTCTCCCATATCTGAGCAGTAACCTAACAAATTCACTATATTGCAATGCCGAGCACTGCATAGGATTTCCAACTCTTTCTCAAAATCTCGGCTGGTATTGTGGATTATTGTGGCAGCATTGGCCCTTTTAACTGCAACTTGTATTCCATCAGGCAGAACAGCTTTGTAAACAAAACCATAACTTCCCCGGCCAAGCTCATTGAACTCTTTGAAACCATTTGTGGCATCTTTCAGTTCCGACAGTCGGAAAACTTGGGCTGGTCCGGGACAAGTAGCCTGGGTTGGAGAACGGTAGGAATCAGAAGCAATGCCAGTTTCCAATTCTGGCTTGCCTATGCAAGACTTGAACTGTTTCTTTGATCCGTCTTCTTTTTTCCAGACAATCATACATGGAATGAATAAGCAGCTAAATAAAATCAACAGAAAACCAAGTCCGAAGCAGCTGACTATGATTAATAATTTTCGCATGTGATGCCACTGCTTCCGAGTTGATGGATGCATCCCGCAGACCGCCCAACAAGTACTATTCTGGCAAAGAGAGCAAGCTGTGCATACTCTATCAGTATTCTCAGTACAGGGACTAGACATGAAAAAACCTTCAGAGCAATTTGATCCACATGATAGGCAAATCTTTAAATCCTTCCTAAAGCACAAGTTCATCAGATCCGGCTCATTCAGGACACTCGCATTGAAAACAAACTCCCCAAAGTTACAAGAACCAGGACTACACACTCCTGGACTACACAATTCCAATGGAGGATCATATTCTGGTGGGAAGGTCCCATTAACAAACCAACAATCCAGAACCAGATCACCTTCCCTTATCCCACATGTCGTGAAATCGGACGAAGCAATTGCCATATACCCAGAACCACCATTTGGAATTGATGATGAATTTATACTTCCCCAACACTCTACTGCATGATTATCTTTCCTAATTCCACAAAAATGATTAGCACCAGCTGTTAAAGACACAAACTTGGTCCCAATTGGAGGGTGAGAAAATGAGTGATTACCACTTCCCCAGCATTCAGTCTCCTTAGAATCCTCCAATATCCCACAAATAGAAGTCCTACCTGAAGCTAAAGCGTCATAATTCTTAGACACGCTTGAGAGTCCCAAACTAGCTGACCCTGGTCCCCAACAAGCAATTCCTCCTTCTCTAACCCCACCACAACTAAACCCTTCTCCAGAAACAACTTGATTAAATACAAGGTTACTAATAGATTGATCATAGAAGTCACTACTCTCTGTAGAAGTCAAACTATCATTAGAACCCTTAACAATATCCCAACAATCAGCAGTACCCCAGTGGTGATCAGAATAGTACGATCCCCTAATAGCACAAACGTGATTCTTCCCTGCTGCTATATACGAGTAAGCAGTGGTTTGATAAATCAGAGGAACGAGATTTAAACCAGAGTAAATCGAGCTCCAACAGAACACTTGCGAATTGTTCGCTAAAATACCGCACAAAAACCCTTCTCCACCGGATAGAGTCGCCATAGCACCTATGTTGCTAAAGTAAGCAGACCGACCGGAAGATGCAGAGTCCACCGCGGCCGCCGACGGCTCCGGCAACGTGGTGTTCTTCGTCCAACATATAACGTCTTGATTCCCACTTGCGTCAATGGCGCAGAAAAAGCCCTTTTCGCCAAATGCTGCAGATATTGTCCCCATAGATCCAAACCCATTTGCACCGATACAACAAAGAATGAAAAGAAATAATCTTGTCAGGAAAAACCGCATCATTTAGATGTGCAGCAATGTGATCACACCGGCAACTTCATAAAAGGCCTATCACAGAGATTATTGTTGGTTGCTGACTGAGTAGGGTAAAAGGTGTATAACTTACTAATAAGATGTTTGAGGTTGTGTAGCTGACGATGGCAGAACATGGGAGTCGCCATTTTTACAGTTAACCGTTACAGGCATGAAAAATCTTTAAAAAACTGTTATCTAAGTTTTACCGCGAGTGAAGTTAAGTGTCTGTTGTCCTTTTGTGTCCCTTCACAAGTTAGAGAATCTATGGGTACAGGGTTTTTTGTTCTTCAGGCAACTCTGTTAACAACAGTTCTGGCATTTGGTTCTTTCTCAAGTTTTCCATCACCAAACAAAACATGAGTCTACTTTTGTTTGAACGTTAACTGTTTTTTAATTATGATCTTCTCTTCTTTGATTAATGGTATATACCTTTTACGTGAGTGAAAAAAGGTAAAAACTCTAGACCTGATTAGTTACGAGGGCATGTTTCTGTGGGAGAAGCCCGGCAAAAGGTTTTGTACAGAGGCACGTGAACGGTTTGGTCAGCTGTCTGCTTGTCTGATTCTTTACCAAAACTAGGAAGGACTAATGTACCCAGTTTTAGTCACTGCCACTGCCAATTCCTTCACACTATTGTCAAAACAAAAAACTGCTCAAAGTGGGTCATGTCCTAATCCTTACAAGTTTACAAATATCCTATCTTACAAGCCTGTTCTCACATAATCTTAATGGGACCCTTTCCACGGTTCCTCAGGATCCTCCTGAATTTAGGGTCTGTAGACAGACTAACGTGGTTAGGACTTGGGGTCCTACTGATCATTTGCAAATTGCAACTGACTTGTCGTCCTTTTACTTTTTATTGTTGTTAATATATGTCTTATTGATTGAGGTTATCATGAGATAATCACTTTGTTAAAATAAAAATAGACAATCACCTTAATTTTAAATGAAAAGAAGAAGACCCTTTGCATAAAGAATTTCACTTGAGCAGATTGAATAATGATATGATGATCAGTCGTAGTTGCAGGCTGATAAATAACGCCGCGGTGCATTATAGGACTCGTAAAGAGATGATGGTTGATGAAGGACGCTGATGGATGAGGATAGGGATGGGGTCCCAGTGGTTAGGGTGACACTGATTTAGCATGTGGTGTGTCGTGGAAGAAGATAGAGACATACGTAAATTACTTTGGATTTGCCTCTGTACCTACTTAATTCAGAATCAGAATATTTGTCTTACTGCCCCTCTGCTCGTTTTTCTTTCTCATTCGATGGCCTGTCCTGTGCTATTTATTGATCTGAACATAAAACAAAGCAATACCCTTAACAAATTATAAGTTTAAACACAAAATTTCAATTCCAATCACAATTCCATAAACAAAGAACAAATTTGGAATTACTAGTCGTATAATGACCCCACGACGCAAAGGGATGAAGTCAATTGACTCAATTCAATGAAAGCTAAGTGCACACCAGAATTTATTAACGTTTTGTTAAAACCTCGATCCTTAGGTTTATGCAGTTCATTGTTCGTAAGGGAATCAGATCCCGACAATTCTCGAGTTAGATAAAAACAAACCATTGAATTCAATACTATCTCTTAGAGTAATAGTTCAGTTCTTTGTCTCTTTTATCTACCCAACTCTTATTGTACACAAGATGCCAAGAGAACGGTCCAAACGCAAGAGTCCTGTTTTGTAGATTGGACAATACGATATTACTAGTCTGGTCATTTTTTTAATGGAATAATACTTGCAGACCGAGTGCTTACAAGAGATTGTCACAAGCTTCACTCACAATCGTTATTCTAATAAAGAACACATCTTAATCTGATGAAGGTAACTATGTAATTACAATGTCTTTAATGAATTAAGCAGATCGAAGATTGTTCAAACATTTGCAATTAGACGGTATCTTCTCACAATGATTACAAATTGGTACGTATCTGGAGACCAACCAAACCTCAAAATTCTGCGAAAGAGAGAGGCAAGGCACCGGATGGAGCACCGAAGCTGGAAATGATGGGAGGTTAAGAGGTGGGCATTGAGGCCTTGGATGTGGGCGAGCTTGGACACGAACTAGTGGGATGGGCATAGCCTCTTCAGTCTTAATAAAGTAATTAGTATGCCTGGAAAATATCCGTTTTCAACCGAATAGCAGGAAGGAGGACCGTCTTCGATGGGGAAAAGGTACTCAGGGCCAGTTTACCGTAAGCTCGGCGTATGAGCTGATCACGGATCTACAGCCGGGGCCTTCGGCGAATATCTGGCGTGTAATTTGGGCATGGCCAGGGCCACAGCGAATCCGAGCTTTCCTGTGGTTATTAGCTAATGGTAAACTTTTGACGAACGTCCAGCAGGTTCGACGGCAATTCACCACGGACAATTGTTGCCAGGTTTGTGGTCAACCGGAAACAGCTCTTCATGCGATCCGAGATTGTAGCCGAGTCCTGTAAAATTATTATAGGATTGATTCGTTTTGCGTACCCGTATCCATATCATTTGTTGATGTTGATTTGAATGATCGTATTGAAAGAGTTTTATTTCCTCTCGTCTTCTTCCTTTAGCAAATTCCTCA
>JAOSBN010000005.1:45079708-45093620 GCA_027563595.1 Erythroxylum suave | reverse complement strand
TTAAATAATCTCTTTTGTTCCATCCTAAAATAATTTTTCTTTAGGGGTTAAAGTCCATAATTAACAACTAACCCAAAGTATTGTCTCTTAATAGCCCAAAGGCCCAAAAACAACAAAAAATAAGCCCAGAAACTCATTTATGGGCCTGGAGCCCGCGCCAGCGCCTAGAAGGGTGAGGGCTGAGTCTGGCGCATGCAGTGCACGCGCCAGCCTCAGCCGGCCCAACGTCCTTGTGTAGTTTCTGGTGCGTGCAATCCACGCGCCAGACGCTGCGCCCTTTCCAACAGGACGTCTTCTTCCTTCAAACGCCTCTGTTTTGTTTCTGGTTTTTTTTTTAATTCTTCTTTCTCTTCCTACGATGCTTTGGATTTCTCTTTTCCTTTATACCACAAAACATCCGAAGCCTTACGAAGAGCATCACTAGTATTTGATTTCTCGTTATACCAAAAAACATTCCTATCTATTGATCTTTCGATTCTCTCTAAACCATGAGTTTCGTTTTTCTTTCCACCATTAAATCGAAAATCATACTTCGGATATGCATGGATATTGAAGAACAGAACAAAAACACAACAAAAACAACGATAAGTCCAAAATAAATGGTTTGTTTCGTCTCTTTCTCCAAACCGAACACTAAAGTTCATCTTTTACAAGAAAGAGGTTGTATTGCATATAAGACAAAAACATATAAGACAAGAACGATATGGTTTTGGCTTTTACAAGCATGATATCTCCAGCACGTTAAATGCATATAGGCATAGATTAATTGCATATAAGACAAAAACAATGCTAGAAGATTGCATCTAGGAATCATGCGAGAGAAACACCAAAGGATCATGATAACATACATTAATTACAGAAACATATTCGGTAAATCATGCATCATTATACGGCAGATCCTAATAACGAATAATCAGGCTCTGATACCATTTGTAAAATTATTATAGGATCGATTCGTTTTGCATACCTGTATCCATATCGTTTGTTGATGTTGATTTGAATGATCGTATTGAAAGAGTTTTATTTCCTCTTGTCTTCTTCCTTTAGCAAATTCCTCAATGGTTCAGAATCATCTTCATTTCTTAAGTGTTGCAACTTATATACCATTACCAAAGGACACGTCCTTTGGTAAGTGGAAGAGAGAGGAAAAGGGACCCATTTGAGACCCATTCGAGTAATACCCAATAACCATTATCTTGGGTGCACTTCATAGGACTCAATAATTAAATTACATAGGACATTAAATAATCTAACAAGTCCAAGTCTTCTGGAGGCAGCTAATCTTGCCAGGTCAGCAAATTGCGTTTTTCCAGCCCACTGAAGCGGAGTGGTTAAAAACCAATCTGCTACAGCACGAAGGTGCGTGGACGTACAAATTTGGCATCGCGTGCTGGTATCTGTGGCAATGGCGGAACAAATGCCTTTTTGAAGCAGGGTTTGCGTGGCCGGAGGATGGACATCGACTAGTGCTCCATTTTGCCGGTTGGGTCCAACAAGCACAACGGATTACTAATCAAGTAGTGCCTAGATTGGGCATTCAGATAGGGCAGCCTGTCGGATGGCAACACCCTCCGGAAGATTGGATAAAGGTGAATACAGATGGAGCAAACCCCCAGGGTGGAATCGTGGCCACGGCTGGGGGGCTGCTCCGGGACAGTACTAGCAGGTAGAGAGGAGGATTCCTGTATAAGTTTGAGACCTGTTCGCCCCTACAAGCAGAATTGAGGGGTGTTCTGGCGGGGCTTCAGTTGGCCTAGGTCTCGGGTTTCCGGCTTATCATTATGGAAGTGGATTCGATAGAAGTTCTCAGTATCCTGACTTCTTCAGATCGTATGCTA
Organism: Erythroxylum suave; assembly: GCA_027563595.1. NCBI lineage: Eukaryota > Viridiplantae > Streptophyta > Magnoliopsida > Malpighiales > Erythroxylaceae > Erythroxylum > Erythroxylum suave. Next base: position 45,091,782 of record JAOSBN010000005.1, on the reverse strand, counting down.
ACATTTGATTGTCATGTGGTGCAGGGCATCCAAGCATTGTTGAGCCGAGCGTGGGAGACAAAGTTCCAACACATCTACCAGGAGGGGAACCAAAGTGCTGATAGTCTGGCTTCCTACACTATTCGAGTGCGACCTGGCATATATATTCTACAGGAGCCTCCGCCAGAAATGAGTATACTTATCCAATTGGATAATCAAGGCCAATTGTATCACCGTGGCATGATTTAGCGTTGTTCTTTTGTGGTTTCCTTTGTAAACAAAAAAACAAAAAAAAAGTAATTAGTAATGGTTTCACTCAATATATTTGAATAAATACGTTTGTAATGAGTTTAATGTAATTCTCATTGACAAAAAGATATCAAAGACGTATAGTCTTTATACATACATCGTAGATATATAGGTAAGATGTACAAGATAGGATAAAATAAAAACTATCCACATAATATATAACACAAAAATAATATCTAATATTCTATTAACATCTTCATCGCTAAAATATAGAAAAATAAAACTAGAACTTTATGAAAATTTTTATGTGTCATCAATCCCTCTCAAGTGTACGAGTAGTTGTGATAGAGAGCTTATGTCAAAATATGTGAAAAGTAGACGAAACTAAGACATTTTAGTCATAAAATCAACAATTTGGTCTTATGGAAAAACATATTTGATGAAGAGTCTTTTTAATGACCAAATCTCAAATAAAATCAATCCCAATCTCAATCTCAATATGTTTTATATAAGCATGAGAAACTGGATCTACAATAAGAAAGGTTGCATCAAATTATCACATTATTATAGAGTAAGTTTGATGTGAGAATTATCTATCTCATTAAGAAGAGAGGTGAGCCAACATATTTAGCAATGACAAAAGTAATACTCTTGTTTTAGGCTTCATCGCTGGACATGACAATAGTAGATTATTCCTTGACATCCTAAGAAGTAAGAATAAAACCAACGAAGATACACTTAAGGGGTGCTTGGATAAATTAAAATATTAAAATATAATGTAAATAATTAATTAGATTTTATTTTAATTAATTGATTAATTATATTTTATGTTTTAATTAATTATATTTAATTAAAAATTAAAAAATATTAGTGTTTGCGGTAATCAATATCATTCCTCTCATACATGGAGGGTATGGACTATATGATTCCTCTCATACATGGAGGGTATGGACTATTACTTAAAATTGAGATATGAAAAATCTATTCAATCAATCATAATAAATAACTAACCATTTCCATGGATTCCTTTCTCATTGATTTGTTCTCATACTCCCTTGACTAAGCACTCCAACTAGAGATAGAAAGATAATTAGGAGGATAACTAGTCTAGTTAGTGTTCACTATAGGCCTGTATGGTAAGAAGGTGATCATGGGAAGGAGTTGATAGTGGAAATCTGTTTAACAATGGTCTGACGAATATTAGTAAGACAATACAAAAATTGGGAGACTTTGCTTATTGTGACTTGGATGTGAGGGTGAGTAAAATAAACGTATTAAGGGACACCTACAGTGTTGTAATATTCAGTGGGATCAGCAAGAGGATGACCATAGTTTAGTCAGAGGGAGGGTGTGTTGGACAATTTTGCCCCTAAGGGCAATTTTGTCCTTTACCTCATTTAGTCCATTATTAATTGTGATTTCGTTTTCCAATAAATTACCGGTTAAGTAACACAATTTGATTCAATTAAAGGTTAATAAAGTGGCCCAATAAATGATCTAAATTAATAGGTCGAAGTTCGAGTGAAAAATGGGTCTCTTTCAGTGTAGACCTAGGCCGTATCGGCCTTGTGATGGGAAAGCCCAATATGGAAACCTATATATATAAGGGGAGGTTTCCTGTGGTAGCAATGTAATTCGCAAGCATTTCAGAGCTCCGATCCATTAAGAGCGCCCGCGTCTTGTGCAAACCACAAAAAGGCCTAGAGTTCAAGCTAGTGATCAATATTCACAAAGGAACCAGGAGCTGTTGAGCGCATCTATTAGCAGAAGAAAGCTTCCAAAGTTAAGATGGAACCAAAATCAGGTATTTCAATTTTCTTCATTTTTAATCCATTTACGGATGATCCTGGGTTCATAGTAAAATCTGCTCTACGTGTTACAGAGAGGGGATAAAAGAATGTTAGTAGGTTTGGAATTGTCAAGGTATGTGCAATGAAGAAGGTCTCTGGTATATTGAGTTAGGTAAGTAGAAAGATGATGGGTGTGGGTGTAACTTCGATGCCAAGAAAATAATGAACATGATCTAAGACTTTAATGGAGTAAACGATGGTAAAGTCATTGATAAAAGAGGTAATGAAGGTGAATGAAGAACTTGTAATTGAGATATCAAGCATATAGACTAAAAGGAAAGTTTTCTTTTTTTGAAAAATTAACTAAAAGGAAAGTTGTATGAGATGAGATGGAGTAAATGGAATAAAAGGTATTAAATTTTGAGGATGCAAAAGTCATGAAGTTTTTAAGTCAAATGATGAAATTAAGTATGAAGGCTCTGTTTGATGGATTAAGTATCCTTTTCAAATTCTCTATTAATGCTGGAATTGTGTTTTTAATAATATATTGAACTGCAATTAAGACAATGTTGTCTTTTAGGATCAGTCATAGGGTGACCTATGGCAGAAATATACATTAGCTTATCCGTTCTCTCTTTGCCAGAGACTGGTATAACGCTCTTATTTTATCCCATGTTCCTGTTGTAGAAAACCCCACCGAGTCCAACTTCCAAAACACCTGCCAATACTCCAATCACAATCCCCATAACCTTTCTTTGGTCCCCGGAATAAGCTTCCTGGCCTTTGTGAACTCGTTGACTTCATCTTCAACACCTTTGTTTGATGTCAAAGCTCTGGAGCTTGGGACAAGCTCAACAGGGGGTAAAGTAGTAGCCTGGACGCCATCTGCACGGTTGAGAAGCACCACGTTGAATTTATTCTTTGAAGATGAATACAACGGTACTGGATGCATTGATACTGGTGCAACCACTGTGTTATCAACCAGTGCATTTTGGCTTTCTACATCTGGTTCAGGTGCCAATGCGTGAACAGTTGATGGAGAAGGATACTCAGGCGAGAGAAACTCCTTTTTTTTTCAGTTTCTGGAGCTGGAACGTAGTAATACTCAGCAGAGACTGTTTAATTACGCTATTGTTGTGGGGTTGTCCTTGTAGCAGAAAAGTCAGATGGGTTCACAACCTTGGTTTAGTTGATTAACATAATTGAGAGCAACAAAAAGAGAGAAATGTGTTTTAATTACTAGCTGCAACATGGCTTCTGTTGAGCAACAATTTGATATAAGTCAAGAGTTTCGTCTAGGGAAAAATGTTGGAATAACATCTTTGTGTAGTCATGTTTTCATATATACATTTTTGCATTTGGAAGATGTGGCTTCCGATGAGAAGAACGAGGATTGCATGAAAAAAATGGTGGGTGACAGGCTTTCTATGTCTGGCATTAAGATACTTTATAGTATGTTTGATACGCTAGTTTTGGTGACAGCAATTGGAAGGCGACGTCAGTTCCTGAGCTAAGTTTTAAGAAACAGTTTTTTGGGTTTCCCTTGTCTTAACATTATGCTGTTGTTTCGAAAGGTAATTAATGAAATCGTGGTGATTGAGAGTCATGGATTTTCCAAGAGGCAAGTTTGTTGAAAATCGAGACAGAATCTGGAACAATTAAATTTTTTAGTATTTTTTATTTTCTTAAAACTAACATCATTTTAATTTTATAAAATGATTAATACATAAATCATAATAAAGCATAAATCTAAATTTGTACCTTATTCTAAAGCTTGATCCTTATCTTGTCATATCCTATGAACCATTTTCGAAATCAATATATCTCACCCACTGTAACCCTACAAGTGTTCAGCTTTTAATGGTATCTATAGAATAGGTTGAGAGAACTCTGTAACCCTTATAGAGAAGGTTAAGCAAAAAGTACTAGCTTCACAAAGCTTAAACTATTTATAATATATTTTGGACATTTCAGTAATCTAATTAAAATTAAATTTCAATTTCAATTATTATAAATAATTATAATTAAATGCCAGTTATACTCAAATAGGATCTAATATCTCATATTGGTACTTATTTATTAAATATCTCATATTTAATTATAAAGTCTATCAAACTTTATAATCAAATCCAACTTGATAAAATATCTTTGCTCTGTAATCAAATCCAACTTGATAAAACATCTTTTAATCCATTTTTTATGTAAGATACATTAGGTTCCCAAACATATTGGCAACGATTATAAATTATAATTCTAATTCATTATTAGAATTAGATAGATTAAAACTCCTTTTAATTTATCTTTAATTTTCCAATTAAACAATTTATAATCACAAATCAAGATTAAGGTCTAGCAATGTATTATGATCATCCAAATATTTAGGAATGTCATCCAAATATTTAGGAATGTCAAAATAGTTTTGACTAACATTTTCGTACATGATTTTTTTGTATAATTTAATCATTTTATCATACAATGTTTCGATTAGAGGGAGCATGGAATTAATGTCTACTCTTTTTGAGTTTAATCATAGTAGTTCTCCATCATTAGCTATTGATTCAATTAATAACATTTGTAAACTACTTACAAAACGTCTTTCCACTTTGGCTGAGGATTTCTCAATTCAATACTGATATAGAACAATGGAATATTCTCTATAATTACTTTAGGGTGATGAATACTATCTTGATTATACAACTATCCCCATATAGTTTATGCTATATCCAATGACTACTGATTAAATTACCTATGATTAAATAGGTCATAAGTATTATCAAAGCACAATAATTCCTATACAAGATAACTTTAGTGATCTTAAGTCAAATGATCACTTATCCAATCATCACAATGAGAATTTTATTTATATACAAGTAGTGTTCCAAATAGATTTATCATATTAGGTAAGTTCAGCGACTTGACAAACACCTACAAGTTTGTTTAAGTATCTTCATACTTTAGCCTATAAGATTGACTGCTTCCTTCATAAGAAAAAACATAGCATGTGTTAGCCTTTTTATATTCTATTAATGTCTAGTCTTAATAGAATAATGACTAAGAACAATTTATGGATAGTACACAAATGCAATGGATAATAAATTTTTTTTAATCTCCTCTTGAATGCACAGGTCAACAATCGCATCGGCGTCACCATTGCCAACGTAAGATCTTCAAGGTCGATGACCACATTGGCATCGCCATCACTAGTTTCATCACCGACGGTCGTGTTTTGTCACATTATATATATGCGATCTGAATGCATTAATTGCAGTTATACCTATGAGTCTCTACTCCCTGTTGGTCGCCTTGTGGTTCAACTCATTGATAAGGCTTAGTGTATTGATGTATCTGGCCTTACAGTTCATGATTTTATGGATCACGATTTATGTTTGTTCCACCATAGTTTGCTGCACCATCCTCGACAACAACAATATTTTCGTCATCTATTGAATAGCCAAACAGGGAAGCTTCTTCTGAACTTCTTTGTTCTTTTATTTTTCTTTTTGGTTTATGTTTCATATCTTCGTTAGTTCTATTTTATTTTATTTATTTATTTAACTATTTAATTATTATTAAGTATTTATTATTATTATCATTAGTATTATTATTTATTTGTTTTTTATGCATTTAAGTATTTAATTTTATTTATTTATTGTAGTTTTATTTATTTACTCTTTTGACCTACATTACTTATTTGTATTATTACTATATTTTTTTCTTCATGTCATAATTGCATGTGGGTCTATCGGAAACAGTCTCTCTACTCTATAGGGGTAAGGTTGCATACTATCAGACCTCCTCAGACCCTACTTCATTGCGGGATTTCAGACTGGGTGATGATGATGATGATGAAATGCAATATAAATCTCATAATTATAACCTCATTATAATTTCATTTGCAATGTATAATTATCCTATAGACTTTATCATATACATATAAAAATGTCCAAGATAAAGAATACTTTTAAATTATTTTTCACTAAACTACAATCAATCGATTAGTTGTAGGACATAAACTAGCAAAGTTTTTTTAGAAAATAAAGGAAAGGTAGAGCTTATAATGTCTTATGTAAATCAAAGTTGAAAATTAGAAAATTATGATAGGCTTTTAAATGATATGTCTCTCTTGATAGTTAAATATAATTTTATCCATCACTTACAACTAAACAACTTAATAATTCATCAAAAGAGACGTATCATTTTATAATTTTATCCATCATTTACTACTAAACAACTTAACAATCCATCGAGAGAGACATATCATTTAAAAGCCTATCATGACTATCTGATTTAGAAATCTTCATGTAAAAAATTAATAAAAATATGAGAATACTTATTTAATTAATTTATTAAAAAAATTTAGTAGGTAAGGGAAAGCTTACTTTTTTTCCTTTAACTACCATATTATCATTTTGTTGAAACTTTAAATTGGAAACGTCCACCTTTAGCCTGCAACACTAGTTTGCAAGGTTTCTTTTATATATGTTTCCATTATCCTTTGTTATCAATCGTTGTTTTTGTATTATCCATCAAGCAAGCACAAAAATATGTTATTAAGCAATCATTTTGACGTCATTTATGGTATCAAATAGCCATTTTCATATCATTTGTTATATCGAGTAATCATTTTTCACATGGAGTATTATAGTTTGGGAAAGGTGCATTGATGCCATTTGTTGTATCAAGAAACCATTTCACACTATTTTTGGTATCAAGCAACCATTTCTCACCTATAGTATTATGATTTAAGTAAGGTTTATTGTCAAGTTTTTTTAGAGCTTCATATAAATGTATGAGAGTTTTCAAGTGATAATGTTGCTTAAGAAATAAGAAGTAGAGAATTTGAGTTTTTATTGAAAAATATTTGCAAAATGTAAAGCAAAATTTCATGATTATTAATATTCTAATTTGACTAGTATTTGTCTAGAGTAAAAGTTAACATAGTGAGGAGAGAAAAAGAGTTTGAAAAGAAGAAAAAAAATGAAGATCTAGTGTCCCTATTTCAACGTTAAACTCCATTTTGGTACTTGTCAAATTAGTGTGTAGTTTATTTTGATATGTATGCTTGTGACTATTTAATAATTACTGATAATTGTTATATTATTCATATATTTTTCATGTAATGTAATGGTATCTTTTGACTAATATTATGGTGCTTATGGTATAATGAACAAATATAGTGGAGGTAAGTAAAGGAATGGAGAATAATAAGTGTTATTTAGATATGACAAGCTTATGTATTAGAGTGGAGGACATTAAACAAAGGAAATACTTAAAGTGATAATGAAGTTTGAAAGTTCAAAGATAATTTTTGATTTGCATCAAAAGTATGTAAGGTTCACGAGGTTTTGATTTCTACAATAGGATGAAAGAAAGATGAAAATAGAGACTTAAAGAGCATACATTTGTGTCATAAAGGTCATTGCACAAACCATCAGGTTAAATAGTATGAAACCTATATGTAGAGGAAGGATTAGGTACAATGCTTGGGTATGTCATTAAATGATGGTAAGAACATAATCAAGTATGAAGATATGAATTTATAAGGCGACATCAAGTTATGGATAGTTAGGTTAGGTGTAGATTAGAAATGAATGACAATTATTGAATTAGGTTATGCACAAATATATAGTCTATTATTGTAGTTGTGGGTGGGTATAAGAACATAACTTGTTATGTAAGGGATACCTTATTCATATAAGCAGGTTAAGAAAAGTAGGGTTGGAAGAAGGAGACTTGGAAGTCATTTATAAGATGTTTAATAGAATAAAAGACAAAGATAATATATTTTTCTACAAAATTAACTATGATGAGGAAGGTTGAAGAATGTTTTCTAGGATAATGTAAGGAGTCACATTATATGTTGAATTTAGTGACATGAAGATGCTTGGTACCACTTATCTTATTAATAAACACCAAATGTCATTTCCCTATTTAAAGGTGTTCTTTTAAACTATGATGTGCAGTTTATATTTCTTGGTTATGTACTCTGAAACAACAAGATTACCCATAGTTTTTATTGGTTTTTTTAATATATATAATGGAGGTGTATGAATAGGAAGTCACCTGGTGTTATAATTATAAATAAGTGTAAAAGTATTAGTAATACCATTGAGGTGGTATTCCATATGGTAAAACATAGACTATGTTTATAGCATATACTAAAAAAATTACCAGAGGAATTTGGTATCCATAAGAGATACAAGAAGTTAAAAGATACATTTGTAGATGTTGTACACAGTGATAACAATAATGAAGAATTTATGGCAAAATGGATTGAAATGGTTATGGAGTCTAACTTAGGAAATAATTCATGGGTTAGATCTCTTTTTATAACTATGTGAAGTGGACTTTAACATATATGTTAGGGGTACTTTTTAGCAAGAATGTCGATGACACAAAAAAGTGAGGAGATAAGTGCTTGCATGCTCATAAAATGTTGAGATAATTCAATAAGCAATATGATAAAGTAATCAAGGAAAAGATTGAAAGAGAAATAAATGTTAATTACATGCATGCATGGAGTAATGCATCATTAGTGATGCAATTTGATATTGTTAAGGAATTTTAGAAGGAACACAATATACTATATTTCATATTCTATAAGAAGAACCAATAAGTTTGAAGTATTATGAGATGAGCAAAAGTTGGACTAAACTGAATAAGAAGTTATATATGGTAGAGGAGATGGATGAAGGGTGCAATGTGGTCAGACTATAAGCAATTGTGTTAAATGAGTCAACCTACTAGCTAAGTGCAACTATTTATTGTTTGAATTTAAGAGAACTGTGTATGGATACAAATTCAAAATTTTAATTAGGGTGAAAATTGGACAATTTTCATAGAATATGTTTATTAGGAGATAGCACAAGGATGTTGTGCTGGCATATGAAAATAAAGGTAGGCAACATTTATTAAGGTGATGATATTAAATGTTAGTAGGACATACGGTGTTAGTAGGACATAGGGTTAGAATCAAATTTCTATAAGGCTCTTAATCATACTATTAAAAGTGAATCAAAGTTTGAATACCTATACAATTTATTAGTATAAGCAAAGAAAAATTTATAGGTGCAAATGCAGTTGAGTCGAGGGACGTTAGCGATCATTTGGGCATACTAAAACTCTTCCAAAAGACGATAGGTTGAAGGAACCAGTTGTCCTTAAGCCATATGATAGGCTAAGAACAAGAAGGTCAAAATCTAAGGTGAAGGAGGTCCAAAAGAAGAAACTTGAAAAAAATGAGATTAGTTGTTGAAAATTTATATTGTTAGTGATAAATTGACATATTGAATGTGTTCTTTTTTCATGATATTACTAAATATTTGATGATATCTATACTTTTTAAGTGTTATTATTTGAGTGTGATTACAATTGAGGAGGAATTTTTAGTACTTGTTTCAATGAAAATGAATAGAGGATTGCAAATATGAAATGCCATTTCATTCCACTTAATCAATAGATAAAATATATTATATTATTTGGTAATATATGTAGGCTATCATGAATGTCTGGAATAAACAATATATAAAAGGAGTAATGTATATATATCTAAAAGGAATTTTCTTTTCAAAATGTGAATGTTGTAAACTCAACTTTAACCACTTATTTTGACTTATTGATGTTCATGAAAAACTCTATAAATGATTGATATATTTATGTACCAAATGCAGGATGGTGGATTTAATAGTGTGGTTGGTTAGACATGAAAAGAAAATTCAAAGGTTTGAATGACAAAATAAGCACTATAAACTGAGTTATAATCTTCTATCTGATCCTCAAGTTTTTAATAGAAGAATCAAAGATTGGATAGGATATGTCATTCATTATTTAATGATGATGTATATCATACTCTTTTTAATTTAATTGAATCATAAACTGTAAATGTATTGACTATGAAATCTATTCCATCTAATTTCAATTGTTTATATATGGGGTGTTGATATTTTTTTAACTAGTCTTAGCATTATATTCAAGGAGTCATTGTATTTTTTTACTAAATTTATGTTATTTATAAACTCATAATTAATGATAAATTTCTTATATACTCTTTAAAAATTCACTATTTTTGCTTATTCATTTATATAAAACAAACAAATGACTCATTTTTAAATTCATAGTGAATCTTTACTAATTTAGACAATTTGAATTGAGAAATTCTCATATGACAATTAAAACAAGTTAAGACTTGGTTTAAAATTTTTTTAACTTATTATTTTCCACTTATTAGATAAATGAATATTTTAAGTGCGAAATAGCATTTTTAATGCAAAATATCATAAGTGTGAAATAGTAATGTTAATTCATTTTGATGAATTTGAGAAATTTGCAACTAAGTTTAATCTTCTTATTTTAGATTGAGCAAATTGGAAAATATTAAAATAAATTTAGTATCTATATGAACTTAGTAAATTTTGTATTGATTGAAAATTATAGACTTTAAAATTGTTGAAAATATTTAAAAATTTTATCATATTGTTTATATAATAATATAATTAGGAATATATTTGAGGTATCATAAGTTTTTAACCTTTTATTTCATTTAATCATATGAATCCAAGGTTCATAGATTATGTATGTAAAGTTTAGCATATTTATATATTGTTTTATGAATTGAAAGATAGAATTGACATGTTTTATTGTTTTAAATTTAGAATTATTATTATTTTTCGATTTAAGATAACAATCTAGAAATGTTAGTGAGACTTTTGTCATTTTTTTACGATTTTATAGATAGGTATAAATATCATTGTATATATGGACTTTTTATTTCTCCAACCATGTTAACATAATAAGAGGTTTAATAACATCAAATTCGTTGTTGAATTAGATAATTTAAGATAAATTAATGTATTCTATGTATAATGTACAATAATCATAAAAAAATTTGCACTCATTAAAGGTATTGTATAAGGAATTAAGAAATTATATTAAATTGATGATTACGTAATGCAATTAGAATATATATGAGGTTTCGTACAGGTTGCATTTTGCTCTTATTGCCTATAAAGCTCTATTGGATAGCACTACAGAGGTAGAGAGGGTAGTTAATAAAGAAAGTTACAAACTGACAAAGAAAGAGACGAAGAAGATAGTCTCAAAAGCCAAAAGCGGAGCCTATGAGAAATTATATCAACGATTGGAAACTAAAGGTAGAGAAAACGATATATTTAAGTTAGCAAGAGCTAGGTAACGAAAAGTGAGAGAATTATATCAAGTTCATTTTATAAAAGATAAACTAGGGTGGGGTGCTCGTGGCTAAAAAAGACATCAAGAAAAGATGACAGAGATACTTCTATAGCCTTTTTAAAGAAGGTGTAAAGGACAACTTCTCTTTAGGTGATCTTAGCACGTTTGAGAGCTATCGTAACTTTACTTATTGCCTGTAGATCACAAAGGAAGAAATTAAGAGAGGTTTGAGGGAGATAAAGAGTGGAAGGACAGTAAGGCCTGATGAGATACTCATAGTGTAACACCCCACTCCCGCAGAGACCCGAACCCAACATCGATGGTGATGTCCGAGTCCATACCCCGCGAGGGTGGCATGTTAAAGCACTCAATCAGTTAGAAATCGGTATAAATATTTTTCTTTTTGAAACACAAACACAATATGCGGAAATTAAAACCAATTCAGGCCCACTTAATTTCATTCAGAACATGTTCAATCATAAACTCTTTACATTACAACAAAAATCATTTGTACAATAGTTTCATAATATATAATTTTATAAAAAATATAAAAGACACAAATGCAGAAGCCAACTGATCCCGACCTTTGTCCTTCACTTATGCTGTTGGTATACTCCCGTTGGCCTAATGGGGTATTCTTCCGATCCTGAAAAATAATTGCAAATTTTGGGTGAGTTTTGCGAACTTAGTGAGTGACCATCATCAATGGCTCACCCAGTCACATAACACATACAGTTCATATAGTCATATTAATTTGCATTTACTTGAGACTTATCTCATATTCAGAAATCAATCAAATTATTCACATCATTCACATTTCACACTTCACATTCAATACAATTTAATCACTCAATTATGCATATGCAGTGC
>JAOSBN010000005.1:45027227-45049056 GCA_027563595.1 Erythroxylum suave | reverse complement strand
TTCTCTCTTACAACTTGAAAGGAAAGAAGATGAGCTTTATAATAGCTCTAAAACATTCTGATACACTTTTTAAAACTAAACTGAAGGATAAAGGCTTAATCTGAAAAATAAAACTAGACCAGTACAAACTTTCCTCATTTGCCAAAACATAAAAGCAAACAATTTGTCTTTTACCAAAACAGAAAATAAACTCAGCAGCTAATTATTTCTTCAGTAGAGAAGATCCTGACATTGCAAATCTGATTGTCAGGCATGAAAATGAAGTGCTTAATGTGCTTGCTACACATGTTTTGTTTAACTCTAACAATTCTTGATTTCACTGATTAATCTCCCTTTAATTCAGTTTCAGGTTTTTTTGCTTCCTGCTCTGCATTTCTGCTTCTTTTCTGTTCTTCTTCAATCTGCAAATCCTGAACTTTCCATTGCTGCTTCCATCTTCTCTTCATCTTCATTTTTTGCATTGCCTTTCACTTAACAAAACCTAATCTTCATTCCCTTGATCCATGCATTCTCGAAATATGCCAAGTATCATCATTTTTAGCTTCCATTTGCTCTTGAATTCCTTCAGTTTTCCTTTCAACTTCCTCTTCTTTCTAACTTTCATTGTCATTGCTAGCTCCTCCACCAATTTCAACACTTCAGGTTGCACAAGACAATTTAACTCAACATATGTTTGTAAATAAAATGGGCCAAAATGAATATTGATTTAGGTAAGATGTGTTTGATGCCTGAAAACTTGTAATGAGTTTGATTTGATCATATTAATGTGTTATTCTCGTAGAGTATGTTCTTGAATATTCGTTGGTACGTTGGAGCATATGATCTATGAGAGTAGTATGTTACAGTCACCCTCCCTATCCTAAGCATCCTCTTCTATAATTGTCTCCAACCGATGAGAATAGGAAGTCTTGTACGAAGATATGAAAAGGTTCGGAGCAGTCTCAACCCATGAACTCAAATTTCTGATTGCCTTTGCCATTGCACGAACAGATATTTTTCCCTGCTTCTCTTCCAAGAATCAGCTATATGTAAATATTGCCTTGTATAAAGCTGACAGGAAGGATGGGAATTCTTCGGAAACTTCAGTTTTTCTATTTCGATTTCTGAGAGCAGGTAGCTGAGAATGAGAAAGGGACCTGTGGTCTTATAGAGATCCACCCTGGAAGGAAGCAACAGCAGCTAATATTACACGGTAGTCCATTGAAAACATGCGGTTATCAATCTGAAAGCTGGCGTGCGCTTCTCAATTGGAAAGTTAAGTGCTTGTGGGGACTAAGAGAGAAGTGCGAAACGCGTGGACAAAATAGGGCTTGCGTAGAAACGGAAGCCATGTCACCTGTCACTTCTTTAAGCATTTCCTGGAATCTTTTGCCGTCCGAGGGAACCTATATTCTAATCGGTTTCTCTAATTTGATTTCACCCGAAAGCCTTGTGGATCCAAACGAATATGATAAGATTGATTCTTACTCTTTTCAAGTAACCTCAAATCATTTCTTTGGGCTCCTACGTTTTCTGGGACGAAAAGTTCTTTAGCAGAACCTATAGTCATTTCCTGGCTTGAAACAATTTTCAGAAAGCTTTATATAGCAAAAACGTCTCATGGCCTGAACTTTTTTTTCTAAACTTTTTCAAACATTTAATGTAAAAACTTTCCTTCACATGACGTCAAACATATTCGGAAACATCTTTTGAAACGTTTCTGGCATTATAAACGTTCATATGCGAAATGTTTGCTGAAATTTTGTGCATAGAAACGTTTCATGTCCTACGTTTCTAGCTGAAAACCTTTCAGGCTATCACGAAATTGTTCATGACCAGAGGTATTTGTGCGAGAGAAGTTCATGGCCTGAAACGCAGTCCAAAATGTTCTTACAGGTTGGAACGTTTTTACTTTTTGGCAGTAAAACGTTTAAACGCAATCAAGGAGAAGTTTGACTGCAAGTATATTATTGGGCGGTAGAAATCCTTGAGTCACTGAATAGAATGATTCCATCATTATTCTTGACCAACTAAATAGTAAGCAAGCAAGGTTCCTCGTAATTTTATTTCAGAAAAGCTAGAAAGTTATTGGTTAATGATTCCTTTTCTGAAAAGAAAAATCTGATAACCGATCTACCAAATTTACAAGATTATGTATGTACATTTAATCTGCTCATAAAATCAGATCTTCCTCCCAGTAGTGCACAGCTGAAAGTGAAAAACAGGGTTACATCGCAAGCTCCGAAAAGGCAGCCAAAACCAACGAGATGACAAGCAAAACATAACATGACGAAGGAACGCAACCATCACGGATCTTCATCGTACTCGTGAGTACCCTCTTCGACGATGGTCTCTAAAGCAGGAGAATTGGAAGCCTTGTGAGGGATAATAATTGGAGCAGGAGCTACCTCAAGCCAAGACTTTGAAACTCTGGTTCCCTTAGCCATTGAAACTAGCGTTGACATATGCATGTATTGGATAACAGCCAAGAGAAGAACAAACAGGGGAAATAAGATTACCCAACAAGAGGCAATGGCTGAGAATTCTGAAGCTAGCGAGACTGCGCCCCTCCTCTCCTTTGTGATTATAGAAGAGATATAGAGGAGAACAGAAAGTGCTTTGCTTTGAGAATTACACAGTCAATTTGGGAATGGAATGAATGTTGAAGAAGCCATTTTTATAGAGTCGAACAAAGAATAGCTTTTTAATGCACAGCCTAAAATATCTAAGGGGAGGGACGGTGGTGTGGTAGTCCAAGTGGACAAACGCTTAATATGGGATATTTCCAGCCTTAACAGACGGGAAGACGGCACTTGTTACGTCTTACGACCGAATGTTCCAGAAATTGTGGGGGAACGTCATGGATTGCTGACGGGACTTGGAAGATCTGAAAACGTGTCAAGCAATTAGATGTGATCCGCTCTCATATTGAAACGTGTCCGAATCTCATTTTACAATTAGTTGAGTATTTTTTTTACCATCGCCATCCCCAACGGCCAGGTCGGATTCCGGTCATTTATACTTATAGATTAATTTTTGTACATTAAAATTCTGATTTAAAATTTAACCAAGAAAATAAATAAATAAATTTTGCAAATAATATTATTTTATTTAAATCGATTGATTTGAATTCATCCTTTCTAATTCAAATTCAGAAAGAATTTTGATTAACATAAACCCAATTAATTGATTTCAAACTTATTAGATCCTAATGATACTATAAAATTTAAGAATTTTTCTAGTCAGTATGTTCAATTAAAAAATCACTATTATAAATAAGAACGAGAAATTTTTAATATAAAATAAATAAATAATCGAATAATAATTTAAAGAATATAGAGAAGAAAGAATACAAACCAATATATAGTGTTTAACAAACAACTTTTGCCTACACTACTCCCAATATCTTCTTAGATTTCCATAACTTTTTTAACGTCAAAGAATAACCTTTGAACAATATTTCTTAGTAAAAAATAATTCTTCTATAATCTTCTTCCAAAATAAAGAGAAAAATCAATCTCACTTTAATCACCCTAAATACAATAATATAATACTCCAATCAAATATTACAACTCAATATACTTCACGTTGTTAGCTAATAACTCCAAAGAAATTCACTCACACAAATATGATACATTAATGCTCAAATGATTGAAAAACGCATTAAAATATATGTAAAATACACCTAGATACTTATTTTTTGCTAAAATCGATGACATTATATATATTTATAGTGTTTCGGGAATCCTACCAGTCTTTGGAGCCAAGAACTAGTTGTTACAATAGTTATTTGTAGAGCATTGGTTAACCAATATACTATACAGGTTTACCAGTATGCATTGAATGCACAGGTTCACTAGTTGTTGAGATATTAATCAACCAGTAAGCTTATTGATTGACCAATAGGCATATTGATTGATCAATATATCAGCCAATGTCACTATAAATTCTTAGTGTGTATATATATATATATATATATATATATTAGTTAACCACTAACTTATATAAGTCAACCAATCCTTTTAGAAACAGGATTTTAACAATTCCAAATGCTCAAAGTCAATTTGTTTAATGCAGTTATAATTTAAACACTGTACAAAATATTTGGTAAAGAGAGTTTAAAAGATCAAAAGGTATTTTTAATTAAAATTAGAAGCTTTAATATCTTTTTATTAATGAAAAGACTCGTGTAATGAAGTGGAATAAAATGTTTATGTATGATGAGCCTTTAAGATTATCAAATTAACAAAGTGAGATTACAATTAATAATATAAAAGTGTAAAATGACTTTAATGAGCCTTGATCTTCTTTTGTTCTTAGTTTGATCTTCATTTCAATGATTGTAAATTTCAACTTCTCTTTATCAACTTAACAAACTATATTTTTGAGTTTATGACTTAATAATGAGAGGACACACTTGATGAGTTTAAAAGTTGTGACATTCCATTATCATTAATTGTTAAAGTGCAACTAATATTATTATTTATAAATAATAAATAATGATCAATTTAAATAGATGATGATATTTTCATGAAATATGTAAATATACAAATAGATAATTTATACTAAGAAGAAAAGAGTTTCTTACTAAAAGCCCTTTAAATGGTGGAATAAAAATAAAATCCAAATAAGTGATTTGCTTGATAATGATGCATATGAGATGAAAGATATAAAGTTGCGTATTATTGGATCTTCTTAGACCATACAGTCTCTCTATCAAATAGAGCTAAAGTTGCACACTACTAGACCTTTCCAGACTCGAATAGATCTCTGTGTGTGTGGTAGATACGACCCCTACAATTGGTATCAGAGCAAATTATATATGCATCGTACCTATGTTATTAAATTAAATTGATAATTATTATATAGCTTGTTTGAATTCTAAAGTGATAATTATCAAAATATTGGAATAAATATTGATTATCATAATATGTACTTAAGAGTAAATTATACATATCCATTAGAAATAAGTGTCTTAATCATTATCACCACATTATAATAATGACTAATTTCAAGTAAAAGATAGAGTTAACTACAAAAAAGATTAAAATTTTACAATTTCTCAATTATAACCGAAATTTTAAAAAGTGATAATTAAATACTCGAACTTTCAATTTTCCCAGTTATAGTCCAATGTTAGTCTTTCCATTAATGCTAATGACTTGACTTGCCACATCAACTAATATATTTACCATATGGATGACTCGTTGATTTTAATTTCATCATAATCATATTATAAAATGAATATATAATTTTTAATATAATTAATTTACCATAATTTATAATATTTAAAATTAATAAGACTATTAATCTACACCAATCCTAAAGCTTATCGACACTACTCCCCTCACCTTTCATTTATTAATCTTTCTACATTTTAGTTTCTTTGCTTCCATGATTAACAATTTATTATCATCTCTTTTTCTACTAAATAATCTATCTCTTATTTATTTTGGTCTTTCTTTTTCTAGTTAATATTATAATATTATCTTTATAGAGCAGAGCCAGTAAAGAGAAAGAGGACAAGTATAGAAAGCAGAGATAGAGAGAGATATTTAAGAGAGATTCGCATATTGTTTACATAAAGGCTTCATTTTTAAATTTTAAATTTTTTTCTTTTTTCTATATTCTCGGTCCTGTATGTTGTTTTGCCTTTTCATATTCCAAACAAAGTGGGAGTTGTGTTTTTCTCACAACTCTACCATTATCGGCATATTTACAATTTGATACATTTTTACATAATTTGGAGAAGATAAAGTTGAGAAATAATGAAGTGAAAGTGAAGAAAGAAATAATGAAGACAAAGTGAAGAGATGGTGAGAGATACACACTAGATTTTGGGAGTTAGAAAAGAGAGAGTTGTCAGAGATAAGTTGGAAATATGGAGAAATAATTAATTATTATTTAATATTAATTAATTAAAACTTACAAAATTATAACATATACATCTATTACACTTGAAATCCTATGTGTTAAAAAACATGTTTGACATGGTTTGCCACGTCAACTCTATTAATAGAAACACTAACTTTGAGCTATATTTGAGAAAAATTAAAATTTCAAGTATTTAATTACCACTTTTTAAAGTTAGGGTTATAATTAAGAAATTGTGAAAAGTTTGAGATTTTTGTAATAATTAACCCTAAAAGATAAGTATTGATTATTTTATCAATATTCTTTTCCAAATATCCTTCACGAATGTATCACGTTATATATTCTTCCTTGGATGAGTTTGAAGATATGTTTATTTTTAAACCTAGATTATATTTTGTAAGACTTACAAAATGAACATATTATATTACTATTCCCTAAGTGTAGACCAATATGTTATATTTTACCAAATTTATAGTTTTGTTAACTTATGTCGAGTTTGGGTGGGAAGTGTGTTGTCTTTTTTATCTAAACATTGTATGATGCTATATAATAAAGAATTCCATAAATAACAAAACTCCTAGCATCGGACACAACAAAAATAACAACCAGAATCTAGATGTGTCGATTTTATGAACCTAGATTATGTTAACTAGCCACAGAAACTCATCTACAAGATGAAATCTCAATATCTAACAATTACAAAACAAAGACCCATTATCTAGACATATCAAACAACAAGCAGTAATGCCATAAAAGAATTGGCAGTAGAGACTCACGAAACTTTGGATACATGGCAGTAGTAATGGGTTCAGTTTGATAAAACAATTCAAGATTGCGTTATCTATAGAAATTCTAAGTTTGCCCATAAAATACATATGAAGCCTGAACAAAAAGAACAAAAAGATGGTGGTTTGAAAGTCCCTATTGATAGAGAGTGCCACCATCATTAGATGTTGAAAGAATAATGAAGATAACAGAATAGGGAAGTGTATTGATTAGAACGTAGCAAAAATACACTAGAATTCTAGAAGGCACATAATCAAGAGGGAGAGAGAGAAAAAAACAACATATCATTCAGGTATCGCATGCCTAACATATCTGTTACATTTCAGCTTAAATACAGCCGATATACAATCAAGTAGTTCATTCCATAGGGTTACAAAGCTAGACTTTATTTAAATGTCGTATATAGTGTTTAATGTCTAACAGTTGGTGAACCTCCGTTGTTTCTTCTGTCATCTTCTTTTTTTTCATTTGCCTCTGCAACAATCCCCCTCCCCTTAACATCCTTGTTGACCAAATTGACTTATGGAAAATGTTTTTGAAGATTAAAAAGGTATTCCTAGGTAGTGTTGGCGTCATCTCCATCTGATCACTAAATTAGCCGCTGTGTTACTGCGTGATTATTTCTTTTAGTCATGCGCCTTCCCAGTACCACCACTGGTACTCATTCGACTAGGGTAATGAATTCAAGTAATGATGAAGATGTTCTACCGTGTGCCATGTTAGCCTTCTTTAACTGTGATACATGAAACATAGGATGAAGCGATGAGCCCGAAGGTAACTCCAGTTTATATGCCACCCTTCCAATGCGTTGTATCACCTTATACAGTCTATAATAAAGCGACGATAATTTCTGGTTGCTTCTTCTTTGTAAGGAATGTTGCTTATATAGTTGTAGTTTTAGTAGTATCATGTCGCCAACGTGGAACTCCCATTCAATTCGTTTAGAATCTATATATCGCTTCATCCTATTTTGAGCTCCCTGTAAATAGAATTTGTCACATTGATCATTACTTCTGTGTTCTGCAACACCTTATCTACTTTTACCACTCTTGAGTCTCCCACTATATACACTGTGTAAACTGGTGGTGAGTAGCCGTATAAGATGTCAAACAGTGTTGGATCAGTGGATTAATGGTAAGTTGTATTATACCACCACTCCGTCAATGCTATCCATTCACTCTATTGTATGGGTTCTTCACCACCAAAGCTTCGAAGGTAGGTCTCCAAAATTTTATTCTCGCCTCTGTAAGACGTTCTATCTACGGATGATAGGTAGTAGAATACTTTAATTGAACAACTTATAGACGAAGCAGCTCTTGTCAGAATTTGCTCAAAAACACAAGATCTCGGTCACTGATGATGGATTCCGCCATTCTGTGTAATTTAAACACATTGTTGAAGAATAATTCTGCTATATCACAAGCAGAATATGGATGCTTAACCGGAATGAAATGTGAATATTTCGTAAACCTATCCACTACCACAATAATGACAGTCTTCCATTTAGACAGAGGGAGACCTTCAATAAAGTCGACACTAACTTCTCTCCAACTTCCTTATGATATTTTAATAGGTTATAATAAACTTGGATAAGTTAAGCTATTATGTTTGTTCCTCTGATAAATCATACATGCCTGAATATAATTCCTCACATCCCGATCCATCCCCTTCCAGGATAACATATGTTATAATTTCTTTGTCGTCGTCATTGCACCTGCATGGTCCCCATCGCCTCATCATGGCTAATGTCAATTATCTATTATCTCAGCCCTTATTATTGCCGACCACCAAACATCCTTTCCACCTCAACAGTTCATCTTTCCATTCATACGCACTAGACTTTAGTATGCCATTTCTCAATTTATTAATAATTTCTTGCATTGTTCGATCCATCGTGATTCTTAAGAGTGCATCTGCAGCATTATTCTCCTTCCTATTCTGATATTGCACTTCGAAATCATAGCCAAGCAGCTTGGGAAGCCATGATTGTTGGAACGGAGTTGTCAGTCTTTGTTCTAACAAATATTTAGGGCCTCTATGGTCTGTCTTCATGACGAATGGCTTATAGCTCAAGTAATGATGCCAATGTCTAATTGCTTTGATATCGCCAAAATTTCCTTCTCATAGGATGACAATCACATTGTCTTCTTGCCAACGATTTACTGAGAAACGCTATGGGATGACCTTCCTACTACAACACCGCTCCAATCCTTTGTCCACTCGCGTCTGTTTCAATTATAAATTTCTTTGAGAAGTCCAACAATGCCAACACTAGTGCTAAAGTAATCGCCCTTTTCAATTTTTTTAAAAGCCATCCACTCTTCGTCTTGCCATGCACTCCTTCTTCATTAATTTTGTTAATGGCTTAGCAATCATCCCATATCCCTTAATGAATTGTCGATAATATCCTATAATTCCTAGAAATCCTCTGAGTTCCTTGATTCCTTTGGGTTCTGGCCATTCTTGAATCTTTTTAACCTTCCGATTATTAGTGGTGACTCCCATCTTCAAAATCATGTACCCCAAGTATTCGATTTGTCTCGCACCAAACACACATTTATTACCCTTTGAGAATAATTGATGTCTCCTCAGTATTTTCATTGCTGTTGAAATATTGAACATGCGACTGCAATGATGGAATGTATATCAAAATATCTTCGAAGAAAACCAAAATAAACTAACGTAGGTATGGGTTGAACAGCTCGTTCATTAACCTCCGAAATGTCAAAGGAACATTAGGCAAACCGAATGGTATGACCAGAAATTCGTAGTGACCCTTGTATGTTCTGAATGCCGTTTTGGAATATCCTCTAGTTGCATCCAGATCTAGTGGCACCCAAAACGCAGGTCTAACTTAGTGAACCAGCTTGCCCTATGTGACTCATGCAACAGTTCTTCGATAGATGGTATCCAAATTTTTTTCTTTACTGTATGTTTATTAAGTTCCCAGTAGTCAACACACATGCACCATGTATCATCCTTCTTCTTCACTAAGACCACTAGTGAGGCGTAAGGTCTATAACTGTGCCGAATGAACCCTTGTTTCATAAGACCCTTCACTGTTTGTTCTATCACATCTTTCTGTGCTCCAGAGTATCAGTATGGACGCATGTTAATTGCTTCAACCCCTTCCTTCAAAACGATCTAGAGATTGTGCTTGCAGTCTGGGGGAAGTTGAGTGGGTTCTTGGAAGATTTTTACGTACTTTGACAGTATTGCATTAACTCCATCAAATGTGCTCCATTGTTCCTTCTTCAACCTCATTTGTTGCAATTGAAACTCAATAGATATTGTCAGTTGTAATATGAATAATTGTCCTTCTGCTGATCTATGTAATAGTTTCTGAAATTCCTTACTCGAGAGGACCTGAGACTTCCCTTCTAGATTTCCATAAAAAGTTACCATCTTTTTGTCCCACTAAAATGTCATTTTTCGATCCCTAAAATTACACAACACGTTGTTTAAGCTAATCAACAATTATACTCATAAAACAACGTCGCAACCCCTAAAGACAGAACCAGTGCGTCCATGGTGAACTGAGCTCCTTGCATTATCCATCTAAAATTACTACAACATTGATGATATTATAACTGTAGTCCACCACCAACTGTTATAGATATTGGTTCTATCTTTTGCATATTGCACCTCCTTTTTTAACAACTGATGAATCCACAAAGTTATGTGTGCTCCCATTATCAAACAGAATGTGAATTTGTCGTCTTTGATGCATACCCACCACTCTCATCTGTTTGAATTCCATATTCCCTGAAAATCCTGACATAGCCTGCATGGAAACCATAGCGCAATCGTTTTCTCTTGGGTTACACTCCAACTCTTCATCCTCGAGTTCCAGTGAATTCTTCCCACTATCGTCCTCTCCAGAAATCACATAAAACTGTAATTGTTTCTTCATACATTTGTGACCGAAGGTATACTTCTCATCACACCAGAAACAGAGCCCCTTTGCTCTTTTCTCATCAAAATCTCTGCTAATAATTTGCCTCTACATTTTAAATGTTCTTACCGACGATGAGGCTTGTGATGTTGTCATTAGTGTTGGTGATAGCCCTTCCGGACTTGAGTTCCTTGTTATATTGGTGGTTGGAATTGCCCTTGCACATGGAAGTTGGAATGACCTCCAGTATTCATGTTCTTCGTGATGCTGCTTCTATTCAATAGAGTATTGCCCACAGAAATCAGTATGGCTTCTTGCTTCCAAACTAGCGTGTAAGCCTGATGTAAGGAATTTGGTTCGTGTAGTTTCACTGTCACACCAATTCTGGTCAGAGCCCTTTAATGAAGAACAGGACTAAATATTCCTCTAGTAACAAAAGCCAGTTGGAATGGTGATCAAACAGTGCGCAATACTCTAGTATTGTTCCTTCCTGTTTTAAATCCTTAAAATCACCTACTAGATCATCAAAAATCTCTGCATCAAATCGTTGTTTAAGTGCCTCGGTGAGTTCATCCCATCCAACTACCTTCGTCTTATTACAATTTCTAACATATAATAAATACCATTCCTACTTACATTCATCCATATGTAGACTAGTGACACTCACCTTCATTCTTTTTGGAGTTTGATCCAGAAAAAAGATATTGCTCACAACGTTATAGCCATAGTTTGACATTCCCACTGTCAAACAATGCAAATTCAATTCGATTCATCCTCGCTGACACTACATTTTCATCTTCCATCTACCTCTCGGAGCTACATTGAGATGTCAGATCTAGTGTTCTGACATCTCCCCCTCCTATTTTTTGCAACATTTGTAGGATCATATTCCTTAGTTCTGTCATTTCTTTTTATACTTTTCTGTTCTATTTTGCATCTCTGAGAACATACACTCACTCTTGCCTTGTGAATCTAAAATCATCCTCTCCATCAACTATTTCAACTTTTCCTCCATCTTAGGTAGTTCTGCACTTCTTATACCCTCAGCCATGGTTGTCTCCCATATTCAAATGCTTTGATATCAATTGTTGAAAGAATAATGAAGATAACATAATGGAGATGTGTATTGATTAGAACGTAGCAACAGTACAATAGAGTTTTAGAAGGAAAGGAAGATACACAGATCAAGAGGGAGGGAGAGAGAGAGAGAGAGAGACAACATATCATTCGAGTATAGTTTTTAAGGGTTACTAAGCTAGAGTTTATTTAAACGCCCATATAGTGTTTAATGTCTAACGGTTAGTGAACCTCCGTTGTTTCTTCCGTCATCTTCTTCTTCTTCATTTGCCTCTGCAAAATTAGACCTTTGCCATCAGAGTTCTCCAAGACACCACTATAGCCATCACTTAGGAACGAATAGACGGACAATGACTATTGCATTCACCATCATCTTACCATCTACAATTGCTTCCATTTGGTGGTTGCTACTTCAATTGGTTGAAGGAGGTGGCTGGTGGTAGGAAATGAGAAGTAAAAAAGTTTTCGCTCTTATGAAATAGGCTAAATGGATCAGAAATGGACCAAAAGTGTTATTCACGTTTTGATTCGATGTTTAAGGATATTTATATACTATTAATTGTTTAAAGCATTTGTTAAAATTTGAATATTATGTGTTTATTAAAATACATTATTCTTTCAAGTTTTTAATATTTTATATGTATGTGTTATACATAACATGCTTATAACAATCATAAATAAATACACCTAAATAAATTGCTTAATTATTGATCAAATTTATATAGATAATGATTAAAAACTTTAGTGACCTTTTGGTTCCACAAATAATTGTGGAAACACTTAAAGTTTCTATTTAGAAGATTGCATCAAATTTATTGAAATTGATAATAATCACATATTAAATGCATCATCGTGGACATATGGGTTTAAGGAAAATAACTATGGTATCTAAAAGTTCTTCGTATAATTCATTAGAGGTGAAAACTATAATAGTGATACTTTAGAAATTTGGAAATATAGAAATCTATCCTATATTCGAAGAGCAAAAGGCTTTTGTGTCATTACATGAAAGCATAATAGTCTTCAAGAAGGATAGTATAACTCAATATAGGAAAACTATGAGGCATATAACTCAGTTAAAAAAAAGGAACTTTTTGGCTTATACAATATATATTATGATGTTATGCTGAAGAACAAGAGGCGTGACCATACTAAGGACATATGGTCTAGGATGGTGGTCTAGGATGGTGGCACCCTAGTGACCATATAAGGATCACTCACTATTATGTTATGTATATATATATGAGAATATGAGATTAGAAAATTCAATAGTGAGGCATGTTAAGCTAATGTTAAACATAGTGAACTAAAGGATATTAGTCATATCTTATCTTATATTTAGCTAGTGTCAGGTGTTACACATCCTTGCCTCCTATGAGCATATGAAAATGCACTTAACCTATAATGTGAATATCAAATTGATAGAGGATGTTATAGGGCATCTATTAATAAACATATCGAGGCTTCTAAGCCATATACTAAGATAGATATGGCTAAGTTGTGCTCATAAGGAGTTAAAAATTAAGAAGCGGAAGAACTGTGATGAGTCTCAATGAAAAGTAAAAAGAAATCCTTCCATAATTCTTACAATTCTAGGAAGGACTAAGGCCAATTAAATTGCGAAAGGGAAAGAACCTCCCAAAGGAAACAAATCTTGCCTATGTTATGTTTCAGTTAGCCCTGTATACACTATTAATTTTCACAAAAATGAAAAGGGCAGTTTTCTCAAAATTATAGTAGTCATAGTTTTATATTGGATGGTTTTGTGATATTAGATGTTGTTCATTAGAAAATTAATTTCTTTTTTTTTGTTTAATAAGATCATCCAGTTCTTATAATATCTATGAGAATTTATGGCATAATATACTCTATCATAAAGGATAAAATCAAATAAACTGACTAGTCAAGCATATTTTGTTTAAAAGACCTACATAAAGTATAATAATCTACTGGAAGATTATCTGGCTACAAAATAGGTTAAAAACTATTGAGCATAAGACAAAAACTAACTAAGCTATTATAAGTAATTCAGTAAGATATCTATGATTAAACAGATATGAAAGCATGGCATATTGGCACTTATTTTATCACATTTATCAATAACCATACTCAATACAATTATGTTTATTTGATTTCTCAAATTTTGAAAATATTCTGCAGTTTTAAAAAATATATGAATTTATTTAATAATCAATAAGATAAAGTTGATAAAGACTTCAAAAACTAATCAAGTTTAAGAAGATTTATTTGATCAATTTAAGAGGTCATGTGATGAAACTTGAATGGATAGCTAATGAATATCATATCAATCCACCAATAGGATGGTGGTGCAGAGAGGAGAAACAACACTCTTCTTATTTTTAGGTCAATAATGGCATAGGCAAGTTGCCTATCACCAATTTTGGTGATGTATCATTGATGATCAAATATATACGTGATAGGTTACCTATGAAATTATATGCTAAAATATAAGGATAGATAAGAGACCTGATGAACCATATTTGATTTCTTGAGAATGCATTTGTTACTTATATTCACTGTCCCTCTTATAAGTATGAGAATTTACATCCTAAAGAGAAGAAGAGTATCTTTAAAAGATATTTTTAAACATTTTGAAGGGTATATGTTCAACGATGAACAAGCTAATAAACAATTAATTGAATTTGTGTCACAAAAATGAGATATCTTAGTGAATGATTTTCCAAATCAAGAAAAGATATTTCAAAACTTGTCATTATATGAGAGACTGAATTAGAATGATATTATAAGACAAGACTCATTAAATGGTATTCATCAAAGTGAGAACAATTTAGGAGATGATGAATTGGTTTTTGACTAATGACAATTACAACTCAGTAGGAGCTCTTTATCACTATCTAATTCGAAAGGGAGTAATATAAATGTAGAGAGATTCATTTCTCAAACTTTCATCATACACATGTTATGAACGAATTATTCATCATACAATTTTGAAGTTGAAAGGAATAACCTTTCTGGTAGTTCCAAAAGAAAGTAATAACTCGAGGAATATGAAAAGGCTCTATCTAGTCTTGTTTATGATGAATGAGTTATAGTAATAGAAGAAATTGAACTTTAATGAGTTTGAATATAAGACTTGGATAATCTTCTATAAAGATGTATTGCCATCAAGAACAAATGCGTTCTTTAAATGATAAGTAAAAGATTGATGACAACTTTCAAAGATATGAATTGTAACTAGTGGCAAAAGAATACACACAATTGAAGAGATCCATTGTGAGAAAAAAAATCTTATTTTTTTATGAGGTCTACATCATTTTAATTGATTTTAGCCATAGTAATTGAAATGTATCTTAGCATACTTCAAATGGATGTAAAGACTATGATCTTAAATGAAGAAATAGACAAAGGAATCTATATGGCATAATTGCAAGGTTTCATTTAAAAGGCCCAAGAGCATACATGCTCATATTGTTAAAGTTAAACTATGGTTTAACATAGTCTCAAAGTAAGTGGTTTATTATATAAGTACTGTATCAATGTTATATGATTTTAATATGAATGGAAAAAACCACTTATTACATGTTAAAAGATCCAACAATAAATGTTTAACTATTTTGTTTCATATAGATTATATGTTTTTGGTAACTAGTGATAATAAGTAGTTAGTCATACGAACAACCAAATTAACTATCATGCTTAATTAAAATGAAGAATATGGCTAAGGGTGCATACAAATTTACAATTAAGATCGCTAAGTATCATTCAAGTAAAGCTTTCTTACAATTATAAGCTACATATAAATCAACAAAATACTTGAACAGTTTTGTATACAAGATAGTAAAGTGTTTTGTGATGTCAATTCTTAAAGGTGAACACCTAAGCAATATGTAGTAACCACTTATGCCATAAGAAGAATAAGTGATAAAAACAATCCCTTATTCTGAAGAAATTAGTAGTCTCATACACATTGTGTTGTGTATGAACAAATACATTGAAAGAAAGTGCTATAAAGATTAAATATCAATATCAAATCAAACATATAGATATCAAGTATAATTATGTCAAGGACATAGTAGCATAAAGAAAAATGAATGTTTCTAATGACTATTCATAATACTTGTTATCAATGATGATAATTTATTTATCATCGAATATTTGATGCAATGTATGTTTAATTGAGAATTAAACAACATTTTCTAGAATGAATTTTAAATGAAAATTTAGTTCTAGAAATATGAGAATGATTGATTTTAAATTAAGCTTTAAGTTTTAGAGTTAATGTTAAATGAGTGTTAGACATTCAATTCTAAATATAAGAAGTATGTTAGACAAATACGAGATGCCTTCCCACACGGGTGATTGCCCTTATTGTTTTGTAAGAATGGAGATGAAACAAGTTTTAAGCGATTTATCTAGTTGATAAAAGAGAGCTCAAGGCTTAAAAAGCACTAGTATTGATGTGAGATATATTAAACAGTGTAAAAGATTATTAATAATGAAATAACCTAAAGAAATTATATGTTCACCCAATCTGTCTTAATATGCTAGATGTGAGCTCGTGAGGATGGATTAAATATTAAACAAGTAAACTCAAGTTAGGCATTAGTTATACTTAAACTATCATTGGTACAGTATTTAAGGAAAGACACACACTTTAATAAAAGAGAGTCTATATTACAACACAAGAATTATATCTAAGTGTCCATTTTCGACTAATAAAAATAATATAAGTTATGTTATCAAATTATATTGTATGAGGATCTTTTGAGGCTATGTAAACACTGATTCAATTCTTTGAAATTAAAACTTGAATAAAAAGGGTATTTTAAATTTGAGGATGTTATATTTAATCATTCATGATTTTATAATAACATTTTAAGATAACAAACATTAATTCAATTCTCTGAAATTATTTGCTATCTTAAAATGTTACTATAAAATCATGAATGATTTGATATACTAGAACATTCTATAGAAGTGAGTTGATTTATTCAAAAGGATTAAGAAACGAGGAAGATCAATTCAATTCCAAGGTTGCATCAACATATATTAAAAAAGGCTCACCTTCTATGTACAAAACAATACAAATACAAAATATGTATATAATGAAAATGAGATGATGGTTGAAGCAATAAAGAATCTAAGTTATAGCATAATAAATCCACTTAAGGATCGATTCATTAGTTGAAAAGTTATATATTCTTAATAGATATGTAACAATATGCTCATGTCGTATGTTAAACGTATGGGTTATTGGATAATTACGATGCATAAATCTTATTAACTAAATTCATCATGTGTGAGTGAGGGATAATAATAAAAGGACATACCTAATAATTTTAAAAAGTGTGTCCTTTCATTATAAATAACTATATTATTAAAGTACACTGAATAACATTATCTATAATATTTTTAAAAAAATAGCATATCTATAAATAATAGATAATGATCCATTTTAATGATTGATGATAATCTTCTTAAACACACAAATGAACAGATAGATAATTTTTAGGAAGAAAAGAATTTCTTACTAAGAATTCTCTAATTAGTAGAATAACAATTAAATCAAAAAACATGACTTCGTTTGGTTCTTATATTATTTTTCATTAGAATAAGAAACTCATTAATTATTATATTTTGTTATCATGAAAGAAATTAATCATGTTCAATCTCCCATCCTCAAAAGTGAAATGCCCTTCCCTCCATTGTCATCCATATATCCTAGTATCAAAAAAAAAAAGTAACAAAGGTGAAGATTAATCTTTCTAGTCCCTCCAGTTTCAGCTAAAGCTTTAGTTTTGCGTTTGCATTAAAAAAATTCCATATGGTCGTTTGTCATAGCTTCCTCATTTAAGTTATTTATTGTTCCTTTTTCCAAATCCAAAATTTAAACCGTGTAAAAAACTTTGCAACTCTTGGCCAGACTTATTAACAAGTAACTCAAATCTAACAAATTTACATTACAATTCAAGACTTGCATTTGTTTAAATGATAAATTATATGTTTAATTTTAAAAAAATAACAACAATATTGCAATAAAAATCCCACCAAGATACAAAGAGATCTAATAATACGCAACATTATGCCTAACTAAAAAAGAAATAATTTCTTATAGATACAAAAAAGACAATAGAAGAAAAATCGAAAATGATAAAAATAAAAGTTAAAGTTAAAGGCTGAAAATAAAAAATCAAAATAAATTTAAAAATAAGTAAATAAATAAAAAGACAAGAAAGAGAACAAAATAAGTAAATAAAACAAAAACATAATTAAAAGGAAAGGTAAATATAAAATAATTAAACAACAAATACTATAAACAAAAGGACTCGTAATAATTACAAGACATAAAAACGAAAAAAAATAAGGAAAAATGAACTTTTAAGTTTTACCGAATTCTATAATATTAATTAAAAGTATAAAAATTGTCCGCTAAATGACTAATTTTAAATCTTGAGATTGATATATTTTAGACTAATAAACATCAAAAGTACATCAAATTTTAATAAGGTAAACAATTAATAAATTTAAATTTTAAAATTATTTTGACAACACAAAATAGTAATAAGTTTACTTTTACTTTTTATTTTAAATCCTTTATTTTTAAACTAAAGATAGATATTAACATAATTGACTCTGGAATTTATGATTATAACTAATTAAAATATCTGATAATATTTTCGTATATTGAGTAAAATTCTAAATTTAACATAAAATTAAGATAGATTTCTGAATTCCCTTCTAACTCATGTTTGCTCAGACTCTACTCAGACGCAGTTCAAGCACATTCCAACAGCCTAAACAGTCATCCAGAGTCAGCACGATCAATCACTGAAATCTCACATCAACAACAGGAATAAATCCTAAGCTTATACATGGCAGGCAGGGAGCAGCCAGAGAGGGATCCATAAATCAAAAGCATTTGAACTAATTATAGCTGTGAAGTTTTCCTTTGGTTATGGCAAAGGCATTAACCAGGTGTGAAGGACATGCTGAACACCAGATATAAGACTAAACTACTTCTAGTCACTTATCCTTATTCTACCTAAGACAAGCACGATATTAAATGGAATACGCAGTCCTACCCAAAGAAAAGAATAAGACTACTACACCGTACACAATCTGAGAAGACTGAAGACCAAAGCAAAACAAGTAATCTGAAGAGAAAAAGGAAACATGAGTCAAAGAATTAACTCACAACTCATAAACAAGCTCGCTTCCGGAGCCTAGACTCCGTAGTCGCCACTTCGACTACCCTTATATGTATGAATTTGATGCCTTTAGAAAGTATGCGCAGAGCCAAACTTGTATAAGTGAATGAAAAAGACCAAATGAACGTTATTTTGCAGCATATATACCAAAAACCAATAAAAATGATCTTTCGATCAAAGTCATTGAAACAGAATTTACGTTGCATCTGAACCACTACTCTTTCACAAGAGGGAATATATCACCATACATGTTAATTCCTATGCAGTGGTTAAGAAATATCCAGTTAGAATAAAGAACGACCAAAATAGCTTAACCAGAAATCAAACTACTACATTAAGCACCAGTATAGAATCAACGATTAGGTCCCAGTCAAACAAATATGCTGCCTTGGCCCTCAACCGCTCTCAAATGCAACTCGTGTCAAATGCCGAGTTCAAGAACAAAAGTTTCGAGCTAACAAGGTGGCAATTAATTATCATACAGCACTGAACCTAATATCATTAACCTGCACATTTAAGCTCGGACCTATTAGAGAACTGCATATGAGTAGCTGTAAGTTAAGCAATCTACTGTTATTGCTTCATGTGTGATTATGAACACAAAACTACCGAATTCACACGAGCAACCTTAATCTGGAGCAAAGCAATACTGACTACATCACTAGAAAGTAGCAATGGTCTAACATTATCACAGCCCTCTATTTGATGATTCTAAAATCATAATTCCAAATAAACATGTAGATCATTGCTCTGTTCACAATAAAATGGTTATAAAATTGAAGTTCCAAGCAATACCCAGAAACATTAACATACTTGAGACTTGCTAAATCCCTCGAAAAATACCAGAATTTGTAGATACGTCTAAAGCAATAACCTTTTCAACAACTCAAAACTGGTAATACCATGAAAGAAAATGTTCTTTCTTTCTCAATGTCTATCCATCAATCAAGTGGAATCTCCACTTCACCATCAGTGATCTCTTGCTGCAAGTCCTTAGGATCCTTACCGTCGACCGTACACCCAACGGACACGCAAGTGCCAAGTATCTCCTTGACGGTCCCACTCAAGTCTTTAGCCATCGACCTGGGCCGCATGACCTTGGCAATCTCGATCACATCATCAAGAGAGATATTCCCGTTGTGCTTGATGTTCTTGGTCTTCTTGCGGTCTCGCTCCGGCTCCTTCAACGACTTGATGACCAGCGCTGCAGCGGAGGGAACCACCGTGACCTTCGCCTGACGGTTCTGAACGGTGAGCTTGACGGTGACACGTAATCCCTTCCAGTCCTTTGCAGTCTCTTTTGCAATGTCTTCTCCGATCTTCTTCGGAGAGAGACCCAAAGGACCGATCTTTGGAGCCAGAGAAGAGGCTGCACCGACCTCCCCTCCGGTAACCCGAACGAAGACATCCACCACCTGACTCGGGTCGAACTTTGGAGGCATTTTAGCTGTGTTTCTGAGTTTCTACAGGAGAGAAGCTAAAGATCAATGGAGGCGCGGCGAGGGAAAAAATGATAAATGAGGCTAAAATATGGAGTGGAGGAGATAGGAGTTTAGGGTTTTTGGCCATAATATGGAAATGACAAAGATGTCCTTGGACGATAATGTTTTGGGCCATATCAATTCGGTCCGAAATCATGAGCCCAGTTGCTCTGCCCGCATAAGAGCTCCAACGTTTGTTATTTCATGGGCAAAAGGGCCATTTTTAACCATAACATTTACATTCTGTCAAATTTAACTTTAACGTTTAGGAGAATGCAAATTAAATCTTAAAATTTGAACATGTTTAAATATAACTCTAAAATAACAAAAAATTTGATGGCTATGTGACACCATCAATTTTCTGTCATGTCGATAATGATTTGATAAATCTTTATACTGACGTGACATTACAAGTCTTGTCTATGTAAAAATTAAAAATTATAATAATAGTTTTATTTATAGGACTCACTATAATTAATTAAACCTAATTTTGCTTAACCTAACAAATTAACTTAACTAATTAACCTATTAAGTTAGCAGATAAGTTAAACTTAACTTTTATTAACTTAAATTTTAAATTAATCAAATAAATTATTAAGTTAATTAGTTAAAATATTAATTGTGGCAGATTTACTAATTAAGTTCCAATTTTTACCATCAGAGTATAAGATCTTCCTCCTCTTTCATCACAGTCTCCAATCGCCCTACAACAACAATTGTTGATCACTGGCAAAGTTGTCACTAATCGCCCTCCAAAGTACTCACCATTTTAAACTTGACAATGTGTTGAGTTTATTGTGGTAAAGAATGTACAACATATTGAGTTTTTTGTTGCCAATCTACTTCGTATGTTAAATTATGTCGTGTGCTTTGGCAAGGTTCTTCTTGTGGGCTATACATGGGAGGCAATCCTACGTGGAGATGTGTGCTTTAGGCTGCCTCTTATGTGATCCTTTCTTGAGTTTATTGTATTTACTTTGTCTATTAGATTTTGTCATGTGTTTTTCTGTCTTCTTCTTATGGGCGGCATTTGCGAGGTAATCTTATATGGGGGCATATATGTTTCGGATTGCCTCTCATGTGGTTCTGTGTAAATGTGCTCCAACATCCTTTTTGATGCTTCCTTTTTTTATTGAATGTACAAATAGGCGTAATGGTAGTGTCAAGTCATGTGGAGTGAATATAATCTTCAACAAAGACTACTTTAGTTTCTTTGTCTCTTACCTCAATTATAGCTTGGATTTGTCAATTTTAAAAATAAAATTTTTCTCAATCCTAGGTGCAAACCACATAGGTAGAAATTTACACTACATCAAAAATTAGTTGTATGTATCGTTCCTGTTTTAAAGAAATCTTAGAAGACTTTATATTTATATCATATTCAACTTGTAATGCTTCATCACATGTTGGACCCCGAACTTTTAGTGAAAATTAGAAATATTAAAATGAATTTAAATGAGAAAGAAATTTGTGAGAAAATTTATGAATTTAAGAAAATTTGATGAATTTAAGAAAAATTTATGAGAAAAGAATTGTTTAGTTTTGAT
>JAOSBN010000005.1:45005664-45015987 GCA_027563595.1 Erythroxylum suave | reverse complement strand
GCCATGTCATTGGCCCACGTGTCCCCTTACCCTGAATGGATGTATCGTCCCTATCCATTACCACCAATAATGTCCTGCACCATAATTAATTAATATTTTCCTCCTACGTGTACGTGTCATTTTATACAACTGTCAAAGTTATCTGAAAATTATTTTAAATAAATTATAAAAATAATAATTTCCTACGTGTCATTCCACTAATTAAGTGTCGTTTCACTTATACTCCCCAAAACCCTCCTCTAATTTGCACTTTCTTGTGAAACCTTCAAAAGATTTCCCTAAAACTAAAATTCAGCCGTCGATTAAACCCAGGAAACGTGTGAGCTCACAATAACCACGAGAAGAGATTACCTTTACAACTACGTGTTGATCATTAAAAATGGACAGTGAAATCATTGTTGTCTTAAGACGAGGGCTTATCCATGACACAACAGACTATAAAGAAAAGACCAAGTATTGACAAAGAAGAAACGCTTGTTCTCTTATTTACAACAGGACCAGAGCTTCCTCTTTCCAAGCCTTCTGCTCTTCTGATTCTCAATCATTGATAAATGGCGTCCAAGAAGATTTTCCATTCCAGGGCTAACAGTTTTTTCATAGCTTCAGGTCTTGGTGATGCTAGAATCAAGAGTGGTGCAACTCCTGAAGACAGTTTTTTTGAGTTCGATGAGGCTGAAATTTGGAGTAGTTCTAATGCAATTTCGTCAATGGAGAGCAGGAAAATCTTGCCCAACTCACGAGTTTCGTCGAAGAAAGTGTCAAGGAAGATTGAATCAGCTGCCATGGAGAGGAGTCACGTGACGTGTTCTTCCCTGCCTGTGAACATACCGGATTGGTCAAAGATTTACAAAGAAGAAAGGAAAGGAAGAGAAGGGGAAATCGCCGACGAAGACACTGACGACTTTGAAGACGACGTTGACGAAGATCACGACGGCAGGTTACCACCTCATGAATATTTAGCTAGAAGGAGAGGAGCTTCATTTTCGGTTCATGAAGGTATTGGCAGGACTCTGAAAGGAAGAGACTTGCGACAGGTGAGAAATGCCATTTGGAAGCAAGTTGGTTTCGAGGATTAATTTAGCATAATCACAAGGATTGCGAAGTTAATATAGAGAAAGCAAGGAGATGTTGGAGTTTCTGATAGGAAATAGTTTAATCACACTGCTTATGTGATCTTTTATATGTAGATTGACAGACTAATCTCTATGCTCTTTTGTTTTCATTTTCCTTTTGGTGGTTTGGGTGGAATTCCTTCTGTTTACAGCTGTTTGAATGTAGACAGAAGATCTTAATCTGTACTTGTCAGGTTCTTTGGCATAAGAAAAATCAGGTTCTCGTTGATGATCATCTTCTTGTGTTTAGATTGCCCATTTTCGTGTTTCACTTATTATCTGTTCTTCTTCTTTCATTGATGAGAAGGTGATATGGACTCGTTTGTGGGGGCTGGTTGGCGAGAAAGGTACAGTCAACCCAGAACAAAGCTTGAATTAAAATTCATTGTTCATCAACAACCATCCACCTCCGTATCTTTCTTTGTTTGGTAAAGAAAATTGTTTTAAGAAAGTCTTTGATAATATGGACTCACCAAAACCATTATCACCGCAACAATAATGTAGAATTATAGTTGCGGCCGTCAATGCTATATCCTTACAAGCACTTTGACAAAATGTTATAGATGAGGTTGATTTGGAGTGGGGCTCATGTGTGAGTGAACGATGTGACCCTTCTATTCTTTTGTTCTTACATGACTTGATAGGCACTGCAAAAGTTGTACCAGATGCCACCTTTCATTGGTTTAAAATACATACGTTCTCATCCAATGATAATGATAAAGGCTTTTCGCTTTAATAAAATTTAAAGTACATTATATTAATATAATTTCCAAACCATTTTTGAAATTATTTCAAATAAATCTAAATTAATTTTAAGACAAATCGTGAAAAAATAGTTAATTAAAGAATGACAAATTCACTTTTATTATTATTTAAACAACGACGTTTTAAATTTTTTTCTTTAAACAAATGAAATATAGGGCGAATTGTCTATTACTATTCCTTAAGTTCAACCTAACTTTGGAAATTACCTCTTGAATTAGACATGGATAATAATTTTGAAGATAAGATCTTTATATTTCAATTAATCAATTTCTACCCTATTTTATTAAATATTATCTATATATTATATAGGGTTTATATAAATATGTGGACCAAAAAGGGGTGCTCCAACCCATAATTTTGGTTCACTCTCCATCTGTTTTTTCTCCTTGACTTTTTTTTCAGTTCCCTATTCTCTGTTACTCTCTTATACTTTGTTTGCTTTCATGTTATTTAAAATTATTTATAATCAATTTAAAAATATTTATCAAAATTTTATCACATATATAACAACCGTGTCAATACCATTAATCATAGAGTATTATAAAATCAAACAACGTTTAAATATTTAAATATAATTTATGTAAATTCATTTAGTACTTACGATATTGGTTAACGAAATGTATAAGCCTTAAATCATTGTTATATCAATCTTTAAAGAATTAAGTGTTTCAGTTTTTCTATCCTAAACTTGAATCAGATAAACAATCATTTATTTTATTACTTTATTCAAAATTTGTT
Organism: Erythroxylum suave; assembly: GCA_027563595.1. Taxonomy (NCBI): domain Eukaryota; kingdom Viridiplantae; phylum Streptophyta; class Magnoliopsida; order Malpighiales; family Erythroxylaceae; genus Erythroxylum; species Erythroxylum suave. The sequence goes on along the minus strand of JAOSBN010000005.1, from coordinate 45,013,372 downwards.
ATTATTTTTATTTTATGTATGTTTTCACTTTTTATTTGTATATATTTCAATTCAAATATATTATTTTAATAAATTATCATTATTCATATCCTAGGAATAAAAAAATAGTAATATAATAGTTTATATTAATTATAATTATTTCATTTAAAATGTAATTAACTCACCTTTAAATGCATGAATATTAAAATAAAACATTATATCTATCTCTTTCTCTTCAAAAATAGTTGTTTTCTGAAAAGAATATTCAAATAACTATATATATATAAGTTAATCGATTAGTGTTACATAGACGAAATAGCTTTCTTTAATTCTCTAGGATTTTCAAAAAAATGTTTTAATTAATCAATTAACTGATATGCCTGATAAAAACATGGAAAATAAATAAAATTAAATTTTATTATTTTAAATTCTTATTTTATTTTATTTTTCTGCATTTCTAATTCAATTCAAATTGATAACATACTATAATATATTTCATTATTAATATACTAAGAATAATATAAATATTAGTTACAATCTAAATAGTTTATATTATTTGAATTTGAAAGGTTTTCATTTTCAAATTAAATTACTTCATATTAAAATGTATATTTTATTATATATTTAGACTATATAAAATAAATAATAGTTTGATATTCTTATGTATGAATACGCAAAACATAAGTAAATACTTCACGTCAAATAATCAAATTTAGTTTTAGTATTTGGAGGAAATATAAAAAAGACAAATTATTAATTAGTATTGTCTTTTTAAATATTTTATATTTAGTTTTTATCAATTTCTGGTATTTGAATCACATTTATGATATGTTCAAATTTTGTCTCATATGGTAATTTTAAATTAATTTTAGGTTTGTATTAAAAATTTTAAGGACAAGTTTATAAATTTCATCAAATTTCAAAGACTAGAACTTTTTAATATCTTATCCAATTTTTTTAATTATTGATTAATTTCAATTAATCACAAAGAGCGTCTGAATCGTAATTTATATTAAATTAAAATATGAATTTAGATGGTATTATTAAACAATACGAAGGTTCATTTAAAATTTTTAATTTTAAAACTTAGGTATACCTTAGGTAAAAGTTGGACAATTAAAATTAATCTTTTTCCTAATGTTTGACAAATAAAATGAATTGTAAAAATTAAAAATTAGTCCACTTTTAAATCAATATTTATTTTTTCGTTTAATTTAAAAGTATTCGTTTCAAAAATATGTTCTAAAATGCGATATTAGTACATAAAAAATTCTAAGTATTTTGATTAACAATAACAAATATTGGAACTAAGAAAAATTGAACATTTACATGTCAAAAATATGTTCAATAAATATCTGTATAAAAAATAATACTTTAAAAGCTCAACCAAAAGTTAAACAAAAAATTTAGATTTAAAAAGATCAACCGATATTAAATTTTTATAAAGCTAATTAAAAATTAAAGAATTTAAAAGAAGGTTTAAAGAAAGAATTTAAAGTTTAATAAAAAATTATTAAATAAAATTAATTATAATTAAAAATTATTAATTTATTAATAAATTTTTTTAAGTTTTTTATAAAAAGAATACAAAAAGTATAGAAACATTGTTTTATGCAATTTATTACACCTCCTGTTATTAAATATACTTATTAAGGATGAACGGAATGACGACTACGAAATTCATCCCGTTGATTCGACGGTTAGAATTCTTTCGCCCTAAGATATATTTGCTCAAAGTGTCATTTCTCACACCATTCGTTCTCCGTTCTCTCTCAAATCAGTTTCTTTCTCCTTATTAGATCGTCTCTCTCCCTCCTCTGTCAAGCGATTTGCTTCCTCAACCGCGTCAAACCAATCTTATGTAGAGGCGTGTTTTGTACGACGTTTCATGTTCTTTGCCAAAGGAGCTTTAATCTTGTGTTGAGGCTGAGTTCAACAGCTTGGAAGGAGTCCACCTTGTTGGCAGCAATCTTACTTCTCTTGAGATACCCGTGAAGCTTTTGTTGGGGCTGAGTTCCAGAATGATGGAAAATGAAATTGTTAATTGGGTTTCAGTACGTTGTCATCAGGTTCTTCAGCGAGTATTCGTATGCTTTAGTATTTAAACTTTTGCTTCCGTTAGTTTTTCCCTAGTATTAGCTTTCAATTGTCTGGATTTAGCTTAGCTGGTTTAGGTATCATTGATGGTTGCGATTTTGTTTCATCATGTCACGTCACTTGAGGAGGACAGCTCTTAAGCGGCTAAATATCATATTCAGTGCTTGAGATTTTGCTACCGTTAACAACAAACTGTCGGCCTTCTTCTTCTTGTTCAACTGCGTTTGCTTTTTCGTTGCTAGGTAGATCTCAGTTGAATGTTTTGTTTTGTTAAATGGTAATAGCTATTGTTATATTTCAAATCAACTAAATCTTGTTATCATTAAATGCTTATTACTGGTTTTAATGCTTATCAGTCTCTATTCATGTGTTTGCAAATCGTATTATAGTTCTTCTTTAGATGAAATTGCATGTGTAATAAATGTATTTGACTTGAAATCAAGTTAAAACCATCAATCACAGGATTTTGACGAGCAACCTGGCACGATCTTAAGAGGGGAGGCGGTATTGACAGCCTTAAGTTTGTCTGCAGATGATTGGTACAACCAACAGGTTGCCAGTTATTCAACTTTTGGTTGAGATAAAAGCTGTTGTAGAGTAAGCATTATGTTTCATATAGCACGCTTGTGGGAGCGCCAGAAGCCACCTTTCTTCACTGGGATGATAATGAAATAAGATCCTCTTAATGACTCTCGTAGAATTAATGTGGGTTTACAACCACCACAATTTCTGTTTACAACTTCCTTTCCTTTTCATTTCTGAATGGAATAAAATTGTTCTCTCTTTTAATACAATTTTTTTCTTTGAGTGGTCAAGATAATTTTCATGTCAGTTGGTCTCCGAAGGCATCTTGCTTGCAGAAATGATATTTTACTCTCTCTACACTTTTGCAGTTAAATGACATTGGATCCAACATAATAATCCTTTTGGTTCAATTTGCAGGTGTGTTGAAAGCAACTACAATATGAGGAGCATTGGCCCAAAGAACAAATATTTCTACTATTGTACGGATTAAAGAACGAAGCAAAAATGATGGACGTTTCACAATGTCTACATTTCTTTGTCGAATAAATATTGTACCCACTTCTTTATTCCTACTTGACAAATTTTTAACAGGAGGTGTAGAAACTAGGATTTCACTTTGAAAAAATGTTCACTCTGAAGAAGAGGACGTTAAGTTTATTTCTCAAGCTTTGGCTCCATCCTACTGTCCATTTGAGGGTAGGATGTGTAATAGAATAGTTGATTTTACTATGTGTGTACTTAATCAATGGTCATTTATTCTTATCTCCTTCTATTCTTCTTTAGCTGGTCCCATTTGGTTTTGAGTGAGAAAGATATCTTGTTATTGATCATATAAGCCTATTTTGATGCCTTTTGAGGTCTAAAAAATTTCCCTTTCGATGTATGAACTCCTACTGGTTTCTACAAACTTTTAAAAATTCATACAACGTCACAGTAAGTAGGAAACGTGTCAGAGGAATGGGAGGTAGAGTGGTGAAGTAAGAATGAACAACAAAACAGCATACACTAGCAAATTTTAAAATTGCCAGAAGCATTTCCATAACGATTCTATGGACTGTACAGTACTATTAACATTTGTCAATTCAATAGCTGATACCCATCCTTTTTTTGTCATGATAAGCCTGTGAAGTTTATCCATTGACTTGTCTGTTTGTTTTTTTACGTGCCTCTTGTTTTCCATACCAATCCAATTAACGAAGTTAGTAATTGAATAGCTACATTCGTTTGTCTTATTAGAAGAAGACTAAATAATTATCAAAAAGTACAAAATAAGATGGATAAAACAAAGCATATGAGATGTTAAAGTATATTTTATTCAATTATACTGTCCTAATGTCTTGTCTGTATTACCTAAAGAATCCTGCAAAAGTGATTTGTTTTTTACAACTCTCTGTTAACTAATAATTGAAAAAAGGAGTGATAATCTCACTTTCTCTTAATTATTCAGGTCAACCGTTGAAGACATCATATCTAAAAGTGATTTTTTTTATAACTCTTTCCTGACTAATAATTGAAAAAGGATCCTGTGGGGCTCCACGGGGGATTCCTGTAAACCTCACCTAGTTCAATGGGATTCTGTTTGTCGGCCGAAACCCCTCGGTGGCTTAAGTATTAAGCGCATCCGCTCCTCCAATGATGCCTTGCTTGTGAAGCTGGGATGGGGACTCCTCACCAACCCGACAGCGCTATGGGTTCAGGTCCTGCGCGCAAAATACCGGTTCGATGATCGATCAATACCGCATTCCCTGCACCGAGCGAGAGCTTCCATCATCTGGAAAGGCATCTCCGCCGCATGGAGTGCAGTCCGCCAGGGACTCCACTGGCAACTCAGGAATGGTCGCAGGGCACATTTTTGGACGGACTCTTGACTGGGTAGCCGGGGCCCCCTGGATTCGGTATCCCTAGACCAGATTCCTGAGGACATCATTCATGACACAGTAAGTCAATATGTGGATGGCCATAGGGAGTGGCAGTGGCCCCTTTTCCAGTAGTATTTGCCTTCTACCATCTGTTTGGAGATAGCAGCGCATCAGCGGCCATCAGTCGGCCGTGGCGAAGATAGGCTCCATTGGGGTCCTACATAGCACGAAGAGTTCACTGTTGCTTCAGCTTATGACCTGCTCGAAGGAAACACTTCAGAGGGCTACAACCGCAACTGGGAGTTGATCTGGAAGTGGCCAGGACCCCAGCGGATCCGATCCTTCCTGTGGCTTCTCGCCAAGGGTAAGCTCCTGATGAACCAACAGCGAGCAGCGTGTCGTTACACCGCGGAGGACCAATGTCGCTTCTGTGGCCAAACCGAAACCACCTTACATGCTCTAAGGGATTGCTCCAGGGTTTGAGGCCTTTGGACATCATTTCATCCTGAAGACAAGGACCCGAGATTCTTCCACCAGGAGTTGCCGTCATGGTGGCAATCCAATCTGGCCACGCACCAACACGCATAGAACCCGGACTGATCCACCATCTTTGGGGTAGCTTGCTGGTACATATGGCAATGGAGAAACAAGAGCATCTTTGAGAACGATTTTGTTTGGCCCAACTCCGGCTCCGAAGTTATCCTCAAATACGTACAAGGAATCCGCATGAGCCACGACGTTACCGGCAAGGTATTTCCTAGCCAAGCCATTCACATGGGCATGGCCATTTGCTGGACTCCCCCAGCCGCGAATTAGATTAAAATCAATACGGATGGGGCCGTCGAGCTTAGCTCCCGTCGGGCAGCAACTGGAGGCATTTTGCGCAATTGCACTGGAACCTGGATCGGAGGCTTCCTCCACAATATTGGCCGACTCATTGGAGGCAATCCAACTTATCTCATCATACCCCACGTTACTGACAGCAAATTTATCTTTGGTGCAGGACATCCAGACCATTTTGAGGAGGGAGTGGACTCTCCAGATCCAGCATGTCCCCCGCGAGGGGAATCAAAGTGCAGACAGCCTCGCGAAACTGGCCTACAATTTCGAGCCCGGACTGACTATCCTTCAGACCCCACCACTAGACATTACGGAGCAAGTCCGCCGGGACCAGTTAGGCGCGGTGTTCTATAGAACCCTGCGTTAGCTTTTCTAGCGTTTTTTTGTTTCTGTCCCTTGTAATAAAAAAAAATTAATTGAGAAAGGAAGGAGCGATAATCTCACCTTGTCTTAATTATTCAGCCCAACTGTTGAAGACATCATATTCATATCATTGTGGGCAATTGCATTATAATACTAATCTTTCTTTGAAAATGTTGAACTTTCCTATTTGTTCTTATGTCCGATTGTAGAAAATTAATTGCCATAAATCCGGAGAGTTAGGGCAAAAAGGGATTGAGTGTCATTGAGATAACAGAAAAAGGACAAATCCTCTTCCACTAATTAATACACGGACAAATGAAAAAAGAAAAATAAGGATTAAGAGGGTGAAAAAAACATAAAAGATTGTCGACGTGACGTTGGAATTGTCTTATTATCAAATGATTAATACACGGACAAATGAAAAAACAGAAATAGCTATATAACATTGGCCATTGTCTTATTATGCAACTATTCATACACGAACAAATGAAAAAACGAGGAATAGCTTTGATTGTACTATTAACCACAAAATTCATCCCATTCATCCTTTTGATTCGACGGTTAGAATTCTTTCGCCGTCAGATATATTTGCTCACAGTGTCATTTCTCACACCATTCGCTCTCTGTTCTCTCTCAAATCAATTTCTTTCTCCTTATCACACCGTCTCTCTCCCTCCTCTGTCAAGCGATTTGCTTCCTCAACCGCGTCAAATCAATCTTACATCGAGGCGTATTGATATCTCATCTCTATAGATCCTATCCTGATCTACAGGTTGATTGCTTTTTTGTATCGTAAATAGTTTTTTTCTAAATCTAAGAAGTTTTTGTATGATGTTTCATGTTCTTTGCCAAAGGAGCTTGAATCTTATGTTGGGGCTGAGTTCAACAGCTTGGAAGGAGTCCACCTTACTGGCAGCAATCTTACTTCTCTTGAGGTACCCGTGAAGCTCGTGTTAGGGCTGAGTTCCAGAATGATGGAAAATGGAATTGTTAACTGGGTTTCAGTACGTTGTCATCAGGGTCTTCAGTGAGTATTCGTATGCGTTAGGACTTAAACTTTTACTTGAAAATCATTGTTTAAAACTATATATGTATAAATATACGTATATAACGGTTATCTTATACAGCAATACTAACAGCCATATAAAGGCTATAATTTCTTTCTTTCTAACGGTTACATAATGGCTATAATCTTTATTTTTCTATAAATACACTGTTCTTCATTCACATATTCACATAAATTTTTCTCTTCTTTTACTCTCAAATTTTCGATTGTAAACATGTCTTGGCCTCGTTATGTTTTCTTTGTGTTATTAATTACCTTGCTAATCATAGGGATATTTAATATAGAAGGGAAATGTGAGTTCGAGTTTGATGTAATAATTCTTGTACTCGTTGTTTTCCCTTTGTTTCTTATTGCAATATTTATTGAATAAAATTATAATTATGCTTTTATTGTTGTTTAAAGAAAATAAAGTCTGCAAATTTGTCTAAACTCTAATTAAGTGCACTCAAATAAAGTGTAGACTTTATCATTATGCGACAAACGTTGTTTTCTTAGGCAACTGAACTTGAACTCGGTGGTTCCATCGTAAATTATTGAAAAGCAACTATTATGTTTTTTCGAGAAAAATAAATATTTCGTCATGAAAGCAATCCTCCACCAACTCTTAATCCAACAGAAGGTTATTTTAAATGTGCTAATTGTTAATGTATTGTCATTTGTTACCTTTTGTCATTTATTGCAAATTACATATGTCTACTTTGTATATACGTATCTATTAAAAATTTTATACATTATGTAGATAACATTTGTGTTTCTTTATGATGTGATGTTATGAAGCTAAAGCTTGTTAAGATGATCTCTATATTATCAACGTTCGCCAAGGGGATGGCATCCCCACTGTTCTTGTCCACCTCCAACGGGAAGTTCAGTTGCTGTTAACCAAAGACACTACCACTTGCAAACTCGCTAGTTTAATTTACTTGTTAAAGTTCGCTTTCCCTACACAAAGTGAAGATGACCCTATGTCAAGTGAGGAAGA
>JAOSBN010000005.1:44985313-45001374 GCA_027563595.1 Erythroxylum suave | reverse complement strand
TAGGAGTCACAATCAAGTGGCTTCAAGCCGTTGATGAGGTTTACAAAATGAAGTCTAATAGACCAAAAAACACTGTAAAATTGTACATGATAAATGTAGACTAGAGTCGACTACACCGGATCACCGCTTGTTCTTTGCTTGAACAGAGAGAGTCGGAGAAGATACAGAACCAAAGAGGAGAAAAGCCAAAACCATCCTTTCTCCCTGAATTTCAGAGATAATAGAGAAAGTAGGTAAATGGTAAGTGAGAAGAAGAAGAAACTTATGGGGCTGTTTGTGGCAATGATTTTCGGTGTGGCAGTCTACTTCAAGCTCTGGTCTATTGATTACGCTATCTCCTCTGATGACACGGAGTTGTTGAGGTTTGTTTATGTATATATGTCATTACTTGGTGTTTGTACTTGTTGTTGGTCTATAATTCATATTGCTAGGCGATGTGTTTGTCTGGTTTTGTGGGTGCTGTAAAAATGCAAATTTGCAATGGCTTTCAATGCCTTTGATTGATAAAGATCCTAACTTCTTGGTTGTTTGGTTGAGTTTTGATAGTTGCGGTAATGGGTCCTTTTGTATTTTATAAAATGTGAAAGCTTTGGGGATTGGGGCTTATTTGTTGGCGGATAAAGATCCTAACTTCTTGGTTGTTTGGTTGAGTTTTGATAATTGCGGTAATGGGTCCTTTTGTATTTTATAAAATGTGAAAGCTTTGGTGATTGGGGCTTATTTGTTGGCGAGGTTTATTCCCCATTTTTCCTTTCCTTGTGGATTTGACTTGCTAATGTGGAACTTTAAGTATGACTAGAACTTGTTAGGTTGTCCCTTGTGAAATGTAGTTCGGTTAAATGTAGTAATGATGCTTGTACGTCTCTGATCCTTCGTAATGACTGATGATAGATTTAATTGAGTGAAAAAAAGACAGTCGTGCTGGAGATCCAACTGGATATTTCATCTAATGTTTTCTCTTACTGATTGCTTTAGTTCATTATAGGTTCTGTTCAACTTTAGAATTCCTTTTCCAATCTCTCCTCCTACAGATAAGATTTTTTTTATTTACCTGTATTGGCAGTATTCAACTGTAAATATTCATTTTCCATATCTAGCGTCCTTGATTTAAGGCTTAATCTATATTGATTGTATCCTATTTTAGTTTCTTTGATTTAAGAGCTAATTCAAGCTCCTTCTTTTATATAAGAATATCATTTATCAGTAATGAAAGATAAGAGAGAAACAACTCTCCTTTTATATTTTGGCATGGTATCAGATCAGTTACAATCTTAAGTTTTCCGTGGCTGAAGACACTTCTTCGAGCATCAGTAACGATCGATCAAATACTACCCAAGTTAACCTTGATGCCTTATCACCATACATCCTTCATGCTTCTGACAACCGAAGGACAGCGTTAGTAACCTGTCTCCTAAAAGAAGAAAATTATCCCATATGGTGTCGTGGTATGACTAATGCACTTCAAGTCAAAAAAAAATTTGGCTTTGTAGATGGATCTATTACACGTCCACCATCTGGTTCAAAAGAAGAGTTTGCATGGATCAAATGCAATTCAATGGTCCTTTCTTGGATCTTCAATTCTCTTCATCCTATGCTACATGATAGTGTGGCATTTTTTGTTATAGCACAAGAGTTATGGAGAGATTTAGATGAACACTTTTCACAAGGTAATGCTTCTCAAATTCATCAATTAAAAACTGAGATGATGAATACCTTTCAAAAGTGAATGACTGGCTCAGGATATTACACCAAGTTAAAGGGCATTTAGGATGAACTCTGCACTTATTCACAAATCCCACCATGTACTTGCGGTTCAGCAGAGGCACTTGCTGCAGAAAGAGAAAAGAAAAAGTGCACCAATTTTTAATGGGTTTGAATGAAAAATACAAAACTGCTCGTTCTCAAATCTTGAATACAGATCCCTTGCCTTCTTTATCTCATGTTTATGCATAGATGGCCTAAGAAGAGCGACAACAATTAATAGTGGACTCGCGATTGCCTTTTGTTGATGCGGCAGCATTCTTGACAAATATTTTCAGCAAATCCAACAACAATCGCAAATCTACAAGTAACCATGACCTCTCCAAGCTATTTTGTGACCATTGCAAAAAGACGAGGCACACTTAAGAAACTTGTTTTGAACTACATGGCTATCCAGAATGGTGTGACAAAGGGAAGAAATCATCAAAGCCAAAGATAGCTAACAACACGCAACACATGGAGAAAACTGAGGGTAACAGTACCATGCCAATTGCTGATTGACGAATGAAAAATATGCCGAACTCATATCTATGCTCAACGTTCATAAAAGTCATGCCCCTATAGCCAACTTTGTGGTACAACAACCTTTGTTGGTAATGCAATTTTTCTACCCAATAATGAAAGTGAATGGGTCTTGGATTCAGATGACATTTCAAGAAAACTTCATTCCTTTGCACACAACTATTCCTCATTTCATGCCAATTCAAATCCCAGATGGATCCTTTGTGCCAGCAAACTCACATGGAGATGTTTCCCTTACCTCCATTACTTTAAAAGTTGTCCTTCACATACCATCATTTTCTTGCAATCTTATTTATGTCAGTAAACTAACCAAAATGTTAAATTGTGTTGGTCATTTTTTTCCTTCCTTCTGTGTTTTACAGGACCTACCCAAGAGGAAGTTGATTGGAATGGGTGAATTGCGAGATGGTCTTTATTACTTTCAGACACTCAAAATTCCTGTAGCAGCAACCAGTTGTACTTCTGATTTGCATATTGCTCTATGGCATCAACGTCTTGGATACTTATCTTTTGATAGGCTATCTCTTCTCAAGGATCTAGGTCCATTTTATTCTAAGTCTTTTAATAAATGTTGTGACTCTTATCATCAAGCTAAACAAGCTCGACCTTCTTTTCCTGTTAGTGCTATCAAAAAACATGAACCTTTTGAGTTAATTCATTGTGATGTTTGGGGGCCATATCAAACTTCGTCTTTATATGGGGCTCATTATTTTTAAGTATTGTAGATGATTACACCAAAACTACTTGGGTTTATTTGATGCAAACTAAATTAGAAGTTTATACTAGGTTGGTTTCCTTCATGGCCATGACAGTTCGACAATTTAGAAACCAGTTAAGATCATTTGTAGTGATAATGGGACTGAATTTACTAATCATAGGCTTCAATTATGTTGTCAACAACATGGGATCTTAACTCAATTTTCTTATGTTTCTACACCCCATCAAAATGGTGTTGTAGAACGTAAACATAGACATATTCTCGATGTTGCAAGAGCCTTACAATTCCAAGCAAATTTACCCATTAACTTTTCGGGGGAATGCATTCTAACAACTGTGTATCTAATTAATTATACTCCTACCCCCCTTTTGTCTGGCCAAAGTCCATATGAGCTTCTATTTTCTCGCAAACCCAGTTACCCACATCTTTGAGTGTTTGGATGCCTTTGTTATGCATCTGTTTTGCCTCGGTCAAAAGACAAATTTGTCTCTTTTTTAGATATTCCCTGGTCACAAAGGATACACATAAAAGTATTGTCTCCAAAGATGTTGTGTTTTACGAACACATCTTTCCTTACCACCACAAACCTCTCCCATCGCATTCATCCTCCTCTCAATCCACCAATGTACCCATGCCTTTACCTGTTCCTGACCATGACTCCATTGAACCTATTCCCCATACCACCTCTGCACATGCCATTAAAGATGTTCATTGGCAAGAAGCAATGCAAAATGAATTAGAGGCACTTGAACAAAATCATACATGGACTTTGGAGCCTTTAACGCTTGACAAGAAACCTATTGGTTCCTAGTGGGTTTACAAGATAAAATACCATTCTAATGGAACAATTGAGCGATACAAAGCTCGTTTGATAGCCAAGGGTTACACACAAGTTGAAGGACTCGACTATACTGAAACTTATGCTCCAATAGCAAAACTTACCACAATCCTAACTTTATTAGCGGTAGTAGCAATCATGGTAATTACACCAACTTGATGTTCATAATGCTTTGTTACATAGGGACCTTGATGGGGAGGTGCACATGACATCACCACCTGGATATTTGTCTTCCACTAACAATCATGTCTGTTGCCTTTGCAAACCCCTTTATGGGCTAAAGCAAGCATCATGCCAATGGTTTGCTAAATTTTCTAATGCTATCCTTCAATTTGTGTTTACTCAATCAAAGGCATATGCCTCCCTTTTTATCCATTGTCAAGGTAATTCCTTCACCGCATTGCTTGTATATGTGGATGATGCTATTATTGCTAGCAACAATAATGCCCATAATAAAGCACTTAAGGATTATTTGGGCGCTTGGTTTCACATTAAAGATCTTGGTCCTCTAAAATACTTCCTTGGGCTAGAGGTGGCTCGATCTCCTAATGGCATAGTCCTATCTCAACGCAAATATGCATTAGATATTTTGCAAGAGGCAAGTCTCCTTGGTAGCAAACTTTTAAATTTTCCTATGGAACAAAATCACAAATTGGCCTTAGATGACAGTGCTATACTTGATAATCCAGGTGCCTATCGAAGTCTTGTTGGACGACTCATTTACTTGACAATCACTCGACCAGAGATCTGTTACTCAATTTATATTCTCTCTCAATTCATGCAACAACCTGGTCATGGCCATTGGGCAGTAGCTATTCGTGTCCTACAATACCTTAAATCTACCCCTGGACAAGGGATTTTACTACCATCAAAATCTGATCTTCAACTTCATGCTTACTGTGATTTCGATTGGGCTGGTTGTCCTGTTACTCAACATTTACTTACTGGTTACCTTATTCTTTTGGGTTGTTCTCTGATTTCTTGGAAAGCCAAGAAACAAACTACTGTTTCCCGCTCCTCTGCTGAAGCTGAATATTGTTCTATGGCAGCTACCACTTGTGAACTTATTTGGCTTCGCACTTTACTAAATGATTTGTTGGTTCCTATTTCTTCATCTGCTCAATTATATTGTGACAATCGTGCTGCCCTTCATATTGCTGCCAATCCTGTGCATCATGAACGCAAAAAATATATTGAGATTTACTGTCATTTTATTCGGGACTGTATCAAATCAGGGCCATTACTACCGCACACATTCCTTCTAAACGCCAGCTTGTTGACCTCTTCACCAAAGCTCTCAGTTCTCATCAATTTTCTTCTCTTGTCGGCAAGTTGGGTATTCACATCCTCCATGCTCCAACTTGAGGGGGAGTATTAGCAGAAGTCAACTGTAAATATTCATTTTCCAGATCTAGCGTCCTTGATTTGAGGCTTAATCTATATTGATTTGTATCCTATTTTAGTTTCCTTGATTTAATAGCTAATTCAAGCTCCTTCTTGTATATAAGAATATCATTTATCAGTAATGAAAGATAAGACAGAAACAGCTCTCCTTTTATATTTTGGAAACCTGCCTTGCTAAGATATGGAAACCAACATAATTTTTCTGTTCCTGGAAACTCCATTTGTTGAGCAAATTATATGCTGTACAATCTTAGTTATTAAGCTGCAACAGCTTCACCGATATGTTACTTCTTTGAATTCTATTCTTCAGAAGACAATTTGACCTGGCCAACAGGGAAGCAATGGATGAGTCTGCAGAGTGGAGGATGAAGTATGATGAAGAGACAGAGAGAGTTGCCAAGTGTGAAAAGGAACTCATAGAGGTATTTACATTATTAACATAATTTTGTTGCCAAGTGTGAAAAGGAACTCATAGAGGTATTTACACTATTAACATAATTTTGTTGCCAAATGTGAAAAGGAACTCATATATGTATTTACATTGTTAACATAATTTTGCTATCTGAATTACTTAGTTGACACCTAATAGCTTCTTGGTTTTTTATGAGAGCTTTTACCTGTTCGATTTTGAAATTGGTTAACTTATTGGCCTGGATATAGAATGACACTTTTACACAAGGATCATTACAGAGAACCCACGTTTTTCTCTCCATTTCTTTGTTTTACAAGCACATCAAGGTAAACTAAGTTGTATCCAGATGTTATTATTTGTTTGTTGCATTCTCTTTGGCTTAGCGGTTTACATCTTTTCTTCTCAACTATTATGTAGTGTATATTTATGCTTGGCTCCCCATTAAATACTGTATCATGAGATTTGTAAAATTATGGTCCATTTTTTTGAGTTGCGAGTTAAATGCTGTAGAGAGGAGTGTGAACCGTGGTGTTGTCTTTCAGTCATTCGTGGGTTTTAAAGATGAGATGATAATAGATTACCTATATTAGGTACTTGTTAATTGTATAATATTATGCTTTGATAAAACATATCATATGAACTTGACCTTGGTTTCCGTGGGATGGTTGAGTGTTAATTCAGCATGCCATCGTCCCTGTTGTTGATTTTTTATTAATTGGAAGCATTTAAAATCTAAGGAGTCATTGCATTTTTATCTCTTAAGATTCTCTTTATGATGATATGGGAAGTTGCTTGTGACAGTTTAAGCAAAAGGTGGAGGATGCTGCTAGTGTTAACCAACAGTTGGTCATGCTACAAAAGGTGGGCTTCTGACATTGAACGCCACAATAACTTTTTGAAGTTCCTCCAATACCACTCTACAGGCTTTGTGATACTCCAGTAGGCATAAGTATATGGAGTTCGTTTCCTGCCTTTTATGTTTTATTACAAAGTTTCCTTAAAGAAGGCTTCTGCTTAGTGAAGTTTCAAATGAATGTTTGTTAACTTCTTTATCTACAAAGTTCATCATAAGTTGAAATGCAATTGTTGGTTACTTGAGCAGGATCTCTAAACTTACCACTAGGCTATGGCTTCCGTGTGTACTTTGACTCCTATAACCTTTGAATTCTACTTATCCTCTTTACGAAACAGACATTGTTTCCACTTGAAATTTTGTGAATCAGCTCAACTTTTTTCAACCTTACAGGAAAACCTTTGAATTCTACTTATCCTCTTTACGAAACAGACATTGTTTCCACTTGAAATTTTGTGAATCAGCTTAACTTTTTTCAACCTTACAGGAAAACATGTCCTTGTTGGAACGCATGGAAGCTTTGAAGAAAGAGCTACAGTCTGCAAAGCTGAAGTGTCGCTCGTGATAGAGCAATTGATTTAACAGAATTGTATCGAGATATGTAAGAACACGCCAATACTTGACTTTTACTACAGAGAAAAACTGACCCGGGAAAGCTGTGAAGGGAGGAGGTTTACTGAAGTAGATATTGTTTTCTCACAACTTTGTACGCCATATATACCGATTTGTTAGTTCTAAATTGAAGATGTTAAAAGAGGAACACGATGTTGTATTAGTAGTCAATGTTTCCCGTTTCTTCCTTCTTTTGTAGGCTTAACACTGGGAAGAGGAATGATTTTTCTCGCCTCATGCTCAACAATGTACAAGAAAGCTCGATCCAGGAACTCATCTTATATTTTGTTCAATTCAGGGTAGAGGTTATCATGATTTTTACTCGTCAGAAATGCTTCAAATTTGAGCTTTCTGTTATATTTTCTTCAACACTGCTTGTTATAAGTGCTTCAGATTGCACCTCTCAGCTGATGACTGGTTATGAAGGCCAATGATGAATTTATTAGTACTTCTACTGCCATGGAGTTGGAGACAAGAGAGGCCTAGAAAAAAGAGCATAAACATAACAGGAAATGAAACAGACTAGCTAGATAGCCATGGATTGCCATTGTCACTATAATAAATTAATAAGCCTTTTGCCATATATTTGATATGACTGCACCTTTTCAATGCAACGGTCCTTTTAAGGGCGTGTTAGCATTCAATTTTTTTAATGAAATATAAAAAGATAGAATATGAAAAGAAAATGTGATAATTTTCAATACATGAAAAATAAAATAACAAAAAAGGTTCGAAGCAATTAATCCTTATATCAAATATTGAAATAATTTAAGTTACAAAAATTCAACCAGCCTACAATCAGAAAACTGTACAGAAAGGAACACTAAAATTTGTAGTAGACATCATACAACGAATGTACCGATTGAACAATTTGTTCATACTTCCCTTGCACACTGATACTGCCTCCTACTGTTCGATCATTTTCGACATTATCAAGTTCTATTGATCTCTTCCCCTATCTCCAACTTCTTAGTCTCTCATACGGGCTCAAGAGTTGCATGAGAGCACATGTATGAGGGGTCGTTACCGGACATCATGTTCATGCATGTGAAAGATAACATGCGTCTCAAAGTTGGTCAGTACACAAACCCACCCTTTTACATATACAGGCTAATGATTGATCAGATAGAAAGGAAAAACCATTATGTGGCTGCGGATTTCTCAGTCTCTTATGCGTAAATGAAACACCATTCTTGTGATAAGAAACTATCATGAGGTCAAAGATGACATTGAGTCTATAACCACTGTGAAATTGCAGAATCTATAATATTTCTTCTTGTAATAACAAATACAAAACCCTGCAAAGACTCATGGAATTAGTGTTTAAGTAATTATACTAAAAATGGAACACCAAACACAACAAAGGATAAGGAAAAAGGAAAGAACTACAGTAACTGAAGAAATAATCTTGTGTGACTCTAAAACTCTTATGTACCAAAATCTTCTTATGGGGAAGCCAATGACCAGAAATTCATGAGAAAGGAGGGTGTCATCGCAAACCAGCTTATAAAAGCCATAGCCGTAGCAGTTTCAAACCTAGTACAATGGTTAACTGAGCACCTATTCAGATCATTTCCGATGAGGACAGTAATGCCCGCGGATGCACAGGCAGCAGCAAATGTAAGGGTGGATGTGATCTACATCAGGAAAACAAAGAAACCAATCTTTTAGTTGGTGAATGAATAATATTTGAACAAGTGCAGACGTCGGCATCGACAAAAGTAGAGCATAAATCACACAACGAGCACACAATATCCTGGTTTTGAGGCCAGGATGTCTGCTCTGTTTATATTGAAAACAGAAACAGCATGATGAAGCCAAGAAGCCATGGCCTTATAAGTTCCAAATGCAGTAAGCTAGTGATTAAGCAGAAACTCGTAATTGAATATTTTCGTTTATTCTAAGTCATACCAAAGATTAAGTAAGATAACGATTAACAAAGGGCAGAATATCTAAAATTAAGTGAGAGCAGAATAGTTCAGACACTGTCAAGTAGCCCATTGATTCTTGCTGCTCCAAGAATACGTCAACAGGAAAATTTTAAAAACCAGATAAGATATGAAGTAGCGTATCCAAAACCAACGTAACCAGGATCTTCTTTCTGAAATGCTAAAAACAAATTAAAATCAGATTCAATTGCTGTATATCTGGTGATCCACATGCTTTTTGACTAACAGAGAAAAAACTAGAGAGCTATACCTCAATCTTTCAAAAGAGGAGGCTAATGATGAGAAGCTAGAATTAATATCAAATATGAAAACATATCCAGTTTCCTTTCTTCTTCCATCTCAATTTTCAAAATGGCTAACAAACACGTAGTACAAACCATGCAGAGCTAGAATTGCTATGCGATATGACATACCAACTCCTTTTTCCTCTTTCTCTATCAAAAGGATTAAGACCATGAAGGGAATCCAAAGAGTTGATGAAATGACTAAATAATGAAGCAAGCAATAGCAATATTGGCCCAGTCTTGAGGTATGACGACAGCAGATATTGTAGCTATATTTCCAGTATTTAGCATTGAAAATCACTTTCAACTGGGGAGTAAAAGTCTAGAACCAAGATTTATTACATCATCAACAAGCTGTAACTCTGTTGGTACACAGGTTGCCCTACGGCTATGTCTGGCTCGGATTCACACCCCGATACAACCAAAAGTAAAAGGAAAAGTGCAGCAATTAATATAAAAGGATAACCAAGAGAACGCATCCAGAAAATTAGAGAAGCCCCAAACTTCATGTAAATCAAAACGGAATTTGTAAAACTGTGCAACCTTAACGTTTATGTGACTTAAGTCATCGATATTTAGGCCACTGTAAATTTGTAAAAAGAAAAAACTTGATAAATAGTTGATAGATATAAACCACTGCCAAAACAATTTCCGCTAGAAATGAACATAAAAATATCTACATCTCGTATTAACAGAATCTCACAAAAACCATACCGATCCCACAACATGATCATATATGTTCTATCTTTCTTGAGAAAAACAAGTACAATACCCGTCCATAGTTTGCAATCCAATACAAAGCATAGAGTTTAAACAATTCAAAGTAGAATTCAATGAAAGACAGCTCCGTCACACACCTTGCAAATAAATTTTTGCATGCTCACTTCCCAAAGAAGCAAGAAACAAGGACGGAGAGTCAAGAAAAGAAGATTTTACCCCATCACCGATAGCAAACAGACGAATGATCACTCGTTTTCGCAGGCTTCGTCTCACCAAAAGAGCATAAATATCAACAAGTGCCAGCGACAGGCTCCATAAAACTTGTAAGCCCACCGCAATAACAAGATAACTGATAAAAGTAAAAACGAACAAACATTCACGTTAGATTCGACCTTCGTACTAGATACAGACAACACGGCACATCTAATCATAATGTTGTATCGAACAACGAGAACCCACAGAGAAAAGAAATCATTTTTTTCAAGCAACGTGGATAAACTCCAGTCCCCAAATCATTAAATGTTGGAAATGGAAGCATAACTTCAAAGTTCAAAACTTCATATACAAAAGAAGCAACAACACAAACACGTGAGTGTCAATCCATCTCCACAGATCATTCATGTGGGTCCAAATGCAATCAAAGGGTGGGGAGATCATTGATACGTAAACCCTCTAAAGCATCTAATTTGATGTTACAATTCCGGCCGCAACCAACAGGAATACGAAACCGACAAGTCAAAAAGAAACAAAAGCATACCAAAACGCCGTGACGGTTCGAAAGTCCCTAGTGGTGGCCATAACACATACGGAGACGACACCGAACGCGCACTGGATGAGGCGAAGTGTGAGGCCGCCACGTGTCCCGGGCATACCCTGAACGTCCTTCATCCTCGTTCTGGGACCATTGTGGAGGCCGCCGTCGATCAAGGGCGGCGCTTCCACCGGGTGCACCGTAGGTCTGCTAACGTTCATCTATCACCAAAAAAGCTCAAGAATTGGAGGGATATGAATAGAGAAACACGAAGGTTGTGGCTTTTTGGGTAATGGGGTTGCTACAAAAAGGGGAATTTTCAGGGAAAGGTAAAGTGGAGCTAAGGAGCATAATGAGTTTACCGACCTGATTGTGCTTGGCATCACAATTCTTTTATGGGAGCTTGTGTTGCGTTGTGTTGTGACTGGTGATTTGTCCTTCTTCAAGTCAGTCTAAACCCAAGTCAACGTCCACCTGTCAATTGTGGCTTCTTTTTCATCTCGACCGTTCACTTCAGAGCGATCAGACTGCTTGAGCACTAGCTGCTGTAATTTTTATTATTCCTTATATTTTATACGAACGTGATCAGTATAAATTAATAGGCATGCGATTTTAAATAAGTATACTCAATTTTCTGAAAAATGAATAAAATACCAAATACATCCTCACTTTCATTTTCATTATTAGATATTACTGTTTACGATATATATATTAATAAGTGGATTTAATTGTGTTGAATTATTATTTTTAAATTTTTTAATAATTAAAATATTGTCATAAAGTTTTTACAAGTTTTAATAATAATTTAATTCATTATTTGAAAGAATTTAAAAAATATTTGACGACTAATTTATCTTTTATAATTTCATAAAAGTTAAAAATTTGAAAAATCATATAAATTTTAAAATGGCTATTATCTCTAAACACAACAACAAACTCAACTTTTAGTGACAAAAATAAACATTGCTAAACAATATCTGTGACGAAAAACTATCGTCATCCAACTCGTTGCAGAATTTCCATAGCAAAATAGTATTTGCGACGTTTTTCTAAAGTTGTCGTCAAAATTTTTTTTCGACATGAGTAATTCGTCAGTAAAAAGTAAAACCGACAAGAATAATTGACGTCGTAAATAGTCTTGTGCGACATTTTGATTTTATAGTTAAAAATTTTTCCCTATCAAACTATATTCGTAGGTAATTATTTTTAACGATGATTTGATTTTAGTAGCAGAATAGTTTTAGCTACTAATTAGCTGTTGTAGGGAAATATTTTTAAAGACGTCTCTGCAAACGTAAGTAAAAACTTTTTGTGACGATTTTGATTTTGGTAGCTAATAGTTGTTTGTGACGACTTTGTTTTTGTAGCAAAACACTTTTAGCTACTAATATGTGGTTGTAGAAAAATGTTTTTGACAACCTTCTTTGTACGTAGCTAATGACTTTTTGTGACGATTTTATTTTGGTAGCTAATATTATTTAGTGACAAATTTTAAATTTTGAATTTAAATATTATTATAGTTGTTAAAAATGAATTTATTTTAATTTATTACAATTTTAAAGATAGTTTGAAATTTTAAAATTATTTATTTTGTAATTAATGTTACTGACATATTTTTAAATAATAATAAATTGAAATAAAATAAACATTAAAAATGGAATGTATTTTATAAAAAAAATAATTACAAGTCAAACATAACCTAAGACTCCTCATCGTCACTGCCACTGACATATGCTGAACCTAGCATTTGTTTTACCAACTTTTAAAGCTTGTTAACTTCTTTTACATTACGATTTAACTTGTCTTCTGTACATTGTAATTTATCTTCCGTAGATTCACAACAACAAAATAAAGAGGTTTTAGAAACTTATACCAAGACGCATCTAATAAGTGTCTAAAATAATATAAAAATTGATAGAATTTTTAAACATTTAGTTAAGATGGTAAAAGTTGTCTAAAAAATATGCTAAAAAAATGTCCAAAACTTATATTTATCATTATCAATAATATAATAAATTAATTTAAATTTAAATATAAATTTTGATTTAGTTTGTCATAATAATAATTATTAATACAAATTCCATCTATTTCAATACAACATTTCATTATTAAAAACTAAATTGAAAATAAATAAAATTACCTTTCTCGATAAAAGCAAAAGATGACTATTATCATTTGCGACCTCGACGGTTTTCCACAAATATTACTTAGAAAAAACTTCTCTTAAAAGTATTTTCCCTAAAATTTTAGGAAGCAATTTCAATAGTTTAAAATTTCAATAGGTTAAAATTTTTAACATTGTTAATAAGTAAAGATGCCTCGGTGGCCCAAATGTCTAAAACAAACATTGTTAATAAGTACAGATGCTTCGGTGGTTCTTTCTTAAAATATTCTATTCGATGGCCCCAAAAAAAAGTCTCAACTTTAATCCAAACAACAATGTTAATAAGTACAGATGCTTTACCTGTTGACTCTCTCGATTGCCAAAACACGTATAGAAGCCTAAAACAAACTCTTACCTGTTGAAAACGTCGTTGCTTGAGCTGGAAAAATAACATTGCCGCCCTCCTCTATTAGCAGCTTTTCATTACTCCTCTGTTGACAAAAGAAAAGAAGACGAGAACGGCACTGTGTATCATTTTCTCAACCGCTGTCAAAGGAAAAGAAGACGAGAACACACACAACATAGAGATCAGAGATTTCTCTGATGACTGAGATCTCCCTGAACCACTGCCAACTTTCATTTGCCTCAACTCTCTCTCGCTGAACCAGAAATTAGATACTGAAGTTTTTTTAAATTGATTTAAGCCATTCTTTTGCGATTTTTGATTTAGGGTTTACAAATTTGCTCTAATCTTACTTTCTCTTAAACTAAACCTCTGTTTTGTCCCCTCTGCTTCTTTTGTCTTCTCTAGCTTTTGAGATAATTCCGGATCTTTTTGCTTGCATGCTTGTTTGTTTAATTGATGTTGTCTCAGTTTTTTAGATTGTGTATGGATGGATTGGGATTTAAATTTTGCTTTCAATTCTATTTTCTCATTATGCTTACCATGTCCTAAAAATTCATTGTTTAGCTGGGTTTTCATTTTCGTAGGGTAGTTACGGGTTATTCTTAACTATCACTTAATTGTTAGTGTGAAAATTGGTTAGAATGATTCATAATGTCTATGAGAAAAATAAAGAAAGAAGGTAGATTTATTTTGTGTATCATTGTCCCAATTCAATGACATGTCAATACTTTTTACTCCCTTTCCTTTTCTTGTATAATATTACAAAGTCTCCTCTCATTATTCATAATGTTTTATTGTATATATGATAGTTAATGTGTATGGATACGTGATTAGGCCAAGAAATGATACATTGGTATGTTTAGGGCTCTGTAAACTTTAATTCGAAAGTATAGAATAAAGGTTTAGCAAAGATTCCTTAAAGTTATGTAAGGAAAAAAGTTTAAGTAGCCATTAATTTGATAGATGCTTGTTATAGAACTGACTTCGAGAGAAAGCTGATCCTTGAACCTTTGGTTGAGCCATACTAAAAACATTAGAGGGAAGGATGAGAATCAAAAACAAGAAGGAGATGGGGTGAGAAGAAAGGAAGTAGAAGAATTTGGTGTTGGGCCTCATTGAAACCTTTCTCGTATCTGCTTTTTGGACCTAGTTCTTCTTAATAAAGCGGGACATTTTCTTCTGCAAATCCATGCCACATTTATTGCCTTATTAGTTGGATTGTTGTGCTTTTTCTCAAGCTTGGAATATTGTCCACTAGGACCAGAAATTCTCATTCAACTTGACTTGATCTTGACAATTTCATCCCTTTATAATACATCTTGTAATATTATACAAGATATATTACGTGAAGATTGACGTTTAAAAAGATTATGTTACTTTTTGTTCTATTCCATGCACAATTTAGGAAATGCTAGTTAAATGATACATAAAATGAAAATAGTTAACAAACATTAAAAAAAAGCTTCAATTTGGAATGATTAACAAAATTCAAGAAATAAGTTAATAGTTAGAGGATTAAAAAAAATAATTGGCTGTTAATTGGTTATTAACCTTATTAGGAATAAAGAATAACGATTACACTAATAGTACTAGATATCCTTCACTATATATAGTGCGTTCATATATCAAAAGTGGAGAGAGAATTGGAGAATTATAGTTGATGAAGCTTTGGTAAACAAATGAAAAGCTGATGAATTTTCAAATTGGTTCAAATCATAGGTTATCCATTTTTTCATATATTTTTTAGTATTTGTTTGTTTAAATTGTGTGCTTGAATGATATTTGATTACATGTTAATGAGTTCACAAAAACATTTGTGATAGGTATGCCAAGATTAATGAGGACACTCAAGAAGGAAGGTTAATAAAAGCCTTAGCTTATGGTCCGACTCCTTTTGCAATAAGAGTAAAGGGCTATGTGGTCAATGGCATCAAGTTCAATGCAACTACTCTTGAAAGAACCAGGAGAACACAAAACAGTGGAATAGTGGTGGTTGCGGATGGAGACAAATATTATGGAAAATTGACTGATATTTTTGAAGTAGATTACAATGGAACACATAAGGTAGTTGTTTTTCATTGTGATTGGATAGACTTAGCTAAAGGGGTAAAGCTAGATAGAAAAAGTGAACCTCATGTTAACTTTTCTAAGTTAATACCTCATGTTAACTTTTCTAAGTTAATCCACACAGGTCGATTCTTAAAAGATGAGCCATTTATTATTTCCAGCCGGGCAAGACAAGTTTTCTATGTCACCAACGAAAAAGAGAAGGGTTGGCATCATGTTATTGAAGCTAAGCCAAGGGACTTGTACGATCTAGGAGATGATCAATAGTCTTGTAATTGTGATCTTACAGTTTATGAAACTTTAAATTTTGTGATTACCCTCTTTGTTAGTGTATATGTGACAATTAGTAATTTCTTAATTGTTGCATAATTTCCTTTCTTTTATGTTGAGTGATTATCTATTTTTTGGACAGGTTTTACTTAGTGGAGGATCGTGAATTTCTGAAGTTAGAGGACACGGGTTTTACTTGGTCTAATAACTCCTATACCTTCAGGTTCTGCACCTTCTCAAGAAACAAAATTAGCAACACCAAGCTCTTCTATTCCTTGTCAACTGCCAAAAACACGACCAATGGGTGTGTCATCATCTTTTCAACCATCAAAGAAACCAACATTACAATCACAACCATCAAAAACACAAGTAGCATATCCATTCTCCTCT
>JAOSBN010000005.1:44962879-44980747 GCA_027563595.1 Erythroxylum suave | reverse complement strand
ATGTTTTTATTATCAATTAAGATATTTTAACTTTTAATCATTAATCAAAATTTCTATTTAACCAAATTAAATGTATATTATAAATATATAATTATTAAAATTATGCATTAGCTATAATTTAAATATAATGACAATATATTATTTTTAAAAATTAAGTAATAAATTTACCGACGGAAATAAATATCCGTTGGTAACTAAATAAACAAATTACTGACAATCATCGAGTTCTTTCTTCAGTAATAGAAGTATTAAATACTAACGAAATATCATATCTGTCGGTAAAATATAAGCAAATTTACCGACGGTACACTTGTTACCATCAGTAAATATGCTGACGGACAACAAACTTCCGTTGCTAAATTTTACTGACGGTTAATCACTCAATATGTCATCGGTATATTTACTGATGGTTTAAAATTTTTTGACATAAATTTGTAGTGAAATTTACCGACGGTAAATTCTTTGACTGTAGGTAATTATTAGCTACGACCGATTCTACGACGCTATGATCTGTCGGTAAATTCCGTCAGTAATTTGTTCGACCGACGGAATATTTTTATTTTCCATCAATAATTTCCGTCGCAAAATGACATTTTCTTTGTAGTGTTAGATGTTCTTAATTCATTCATTGTGACAAGTGCATTTTTTAGAAATCATCTTTTCAAGTTACTCATAATCAAGATCAGGTGATGACTCCTCTTCTACGATCCAAAAATTAGTATGACTAAAAAAACTAACACTTACTAAAAATCTCGCCAACACACGGAGTCTGGAGAAATCCAGTAGTACACAGTCACACTTCTAACTAATAAAGAAATTGTTTTGAAAAAAAATTTAGTATGGCTATTTGATATTGATTGTATCAAGCATAAGTTTTCTGCTTACTAAATGCTATGAATACATAACAGAGAGACTGTAAAATCAACAATCAAAAATTTTAATGAAAAATAAAAATAAATAAATAAATAAAATCAATGTTCTTTATTCTTATATTATAATTAACGTAAACAAGGTCATTGAATCTTTGATAGTCCAAATGATTTCATTCTTTGTATGAACCATTCAAAAATGCTTTAATTACGTTCATATCCTGATGTAGAAGTTGTTTGATTTAATAATCTAATGGCGAGTTTTATCCATGTTGGAGCATTTTCACCGAATAATCTCCACCACTCATCTGTATTTTAAATTAATAATTATAAGAAATATATAATATTAATAAGTAAATGTTGAACTAAAAATATGAAAACTTACAATGTTATATTTTCTAATCATAAAGTCTCTATTTATAGATGATTTAGCAAAACTTTCTAAACCTTCATGATACAATTTAAGTTCATTTGTAACCTTTGATTGCTCATCAATAGACAAAATGCCTTTGTATTCAATCACATCAAAGAGATCACCTATAATATCATTTGTATATACGTCTCCACTATGTAAGCAATATGGATTGAAAAAATAGGTTGTTAAGTGTTCTTTAAGTAAGATATTTATCTCATTGTTGGTCAAGAATATCCATATATCACTAATACAATTTCTCCTTCTTTTCAAAATGACTCATGATTGTTTTTCAAGCTCTATTCATACCATCATATATATTAAAAGAAGTTTAATATAGAAATATATATAGTGTACCACCTAATTACTTTATTTAATGTGAAACCTATTTTTATTACTATTAATTCATTTACCCACAAGACGGCGTCTCATTTAAGTCAACAATCTTTAATAACCCTATAACCAAAGCCATAATCTTAACGATGATCAAGCAGGCATCTCAAATTTATTATCTAGAATAATAAAGTAAAATTCGTTTTCTTTCGCACTCTTTGATAACTTATGACTTGAAAATTGTTTACTTATCACTAAATTTTGAAGTAGTTGTTTATGTTCATAAAGACTTTTCAAAGTAATAAATGTAGTTGTAAACCTTGTGGCAACTCTCAACTTAATCTTCTTGCCTTCTTAACCAAGACAAAAATGTAATGCGATTATACACAAAACTCTGATACTAGAAAATCACATGAATGAATTTTATATAATATGATTAACTACATTATTTATAATAAAAATGCAAACTATTTTTTGGTTCGGTACTCAACAATTTTAGAAAAAAGTTAGATAAAGCATGAGCACTTTTTATCATATCATAAACATCAACATACTTGATAAAAGATGTTCCAATATTACAACAAACCAAGGAATGAATCAAAGTTCTTTGTGGTTGATCAATGTACCCAATTGTCATAATACTATATCACATTATTTCTTAACTAGACTTATATATATCAATAATAAACTAACATTCTTTTTTAAATCTGGAAGGAATCTCATTATAAGAAAGTGTCATAAATCTTAGACCTATCATTGCTAACATCTATTGCTTCACGAAAATAGGATGAATTTAAAGCATTCCAAGAAATAAATTAATGATAAAACCATCTAGTCTATGTTTGTTTACGTCAAACATCCTTATCAAGCAAAATTCTTTTTAAACTAGGTTGAAATGAGTAGTTCTTGAAAGAAAATAAGAATATATGTTAATAACAACTTCCTCTTCCCTTTATCTAATACTTGTTGTGCTTCATCATCTTCAAAAGATATATTAAGAGCCTCTTTATTTTTATTTTTCTTTTTCTTTTTTATTTGTTGCTGCAAATAATTGTTATTCCTCTTATGTTGCATCAAATCATACTTTCTTTTAAGAAATAATATGACCTTAATACGAGTAAGATGTTATTTCATTGTATAAATTCCTCCACATTTAAACATTCCACAACAAAATATACAATTATATTGCATATTTCTGTAAGTTGTTTATGAAGAAGAAAAGTAATTTTATGCTAGATTAGGCTTACCATGAATAAAGGATGTTTAGATTATCAAATCTTTTTTTGATGATTTCATATTCTCCATTATAATTTCAATCTAAAAATAACAAATAATTTTGTAAGATTGTACACAATTATAAGATTTGGAACTTCTAAGAAAACAATAAATATTAAAAATACTTTTCCTACTAAATACATTATTTTTGATAAATCAGTTAATAACATTCATGTTAAAATGTGGTAATAGAAAAGTTCAAAAGGAACAAAAGCATACAAGCGATATGATACAACTCTTAAAATTTTCTTTTTTATGGAATCAATGAAGAAATAAATGAAACAAATCTTTATAATCACTAAAATTTTTTACGTTATAATTTTTAATCAATGCATATGTTACGTTATAATTTTTTACCCAAAATTTAAAAGAAAGGTTTCTTTAAAAAAATTTTAAAAAAACTAACCCAAAAAATTGAAAATTTTTAAAAAGGATTTTTTAAAGTTTTTAGGAGGTATATGTCCTTTACTAAGGGTGTGCTTGAGAAAATGGTGATAAGAATTAGAATGAATATAGCAAGGAATATAAATGAATATGACTTCCATTCTTCACTAGATTGGAGATATAGAGTATTGCCTCAAAAGGAGATATAAAAACATTATTCATCCAATCATAATATATTACCAGCCTTTTTTATTTTTTACTTATTCCTTTCTTTTTATACCAAATAGTCGAGTACCCGATTCTTATTAGAAAAGTTATATCCACATTATCTCCGCATGCACCAATTGATTGTGATTACACTTCTGCGCGCAAATAGTCGTTACATACTGATTGATTAGCTGATGATTGATCACTGGCCCTGCTCAATATCAGGTTCCCATCAGCCCCAGATTTCCTAGTAGTTCCAATTCTCACATTGTTGCTGGAAGCGAGACGTCTGCAATTAGTCAGATCAAGGAGCATGCCTTGGGGGCTAGAGGATCATCAATAGAGAAAATTCCTCCTCTTTCCCCTTTTTTGGTGACCCGAGCTCGAGACCTCCTATAAAAAAGAGTCTTAAATAAAGAGTTGAGATCAATTAGACCACTCCTACTTGTCCTCTCGTATTCACTTTTGTTTTATTCCACGGTTGGCAAACTTTAAGCTTGTACTTTTCGCTTTTACTAATCAAAATCCATCAAACTCCAATCGGAAAATACTATTATTCGAAGAAGCATTTCTACCTCGTAAGGAATACATGACTTTGCAAACAAATTATTATATATATGCTAACATATAAAAGACAACTTATGTGATGAGTTACATTAATACTATTAACATTATATAATTTTTGTGAAAAAATGAAATTTAAATAATTGATTGAATATTTTAATAGTTTTAATTAATATTATAAAATTATGTAAATTTTTAAGATTTATCTAATTTTCAAATTACTTTTTTCAAATGAAAATTATTGAAATTTAATAAATTAAAGGTAGTATTTGTCAAAATAATTGATTTATGATACTTACCCAACATTACGTATGTTAAAATTTTCTAATAATATTTAATATATTATGTTAATGCAAATTTATTAATAATTTATTATCATATATAGATCAAGCCTTTCATCAATTTTTTGTTTAATAATAACAGTAAATGACATTATCAAGTTTTCACATTTCACCTATAAGTTAAAATTTTAAATAATTAATAATTAATTTAGTTATTTTCATTTTTAATAAGTAAAATGATAAATATTTTTATTATTTTATTTATTAATTACATTTACCTAATATTAACTAATATAATCGTATTTAATATAAAAAATTTAATTTATTTCATTAATAATTATAAATATTAATTTATCAAAATTACTCATATATAATAAATATTAATTAATTTTTATTTTAACACTTTGTATATATTATATAAAAAACTAATAAGTAAGATTATTTCTTACATCATTGTTATCAATATTTTTAAATATATAAAAAAGTGATTGATTGATTTTTATTAATTAATAATTAATAATTCTTTTTATATCGTTGGCTATACTCAATGAGAACACTAATTAATTATTTTTACTATATTATTTTCCTAAACTCATTACCATTGTTCCTTAATTTTATGTCCTTAATAGTAACACTAATTATTTTTTATCAATTTATTAAACTCAACAAAAATATTATGCAATTTTTCAATGAGATCCATTATAATGAGTATTAGCACCAAATAAATAATAAACTATGTATAACTCATTTTAATAAAAATTAAATCCTCTTATTTATTGATGCAATAATAAATATTAACTATTAATAAAACACGATAAATTGATAAATTATTTATTATTAATAAAGTAAATTTTGAAAAAACGACTTGGTCATAATTATCAAATAAAGTCCGAATGAGAAAAGACTTCAAAGCTAGCGCCAGACAAGAGACAAGGTTTTAGCTTTTAACGACTACTCATGACTAGCCCTGTCCCGTGTATCTTGCTGCTTTTGGCCCCGACTTGGATCTTTCACAACCAAGCTTTTTCTATCTGGGAAAAAAAAAGAAGAAGAAGCAATTGGCCCTTTGTTAGATTACTGATACTGGCAGTTGGCAGTTGTGCTCTTGACGTAATTCTGAAGCCAGTGTAAAAAGAACCCCAGGTAATGGTCAGGAGTACTACCCACCACTTGCTCACCAACCTTGAAGGCATACTTTATTGTCCTGGGTAGAAAATATAGCCTTAGATAGTGGCAAGTGGGTACTGAAAACAAAGCAATAAAGATTGAGGAGGGAGCTCAACTAAAACAATATGCTTTGGGAATGGTCTTTGTCTCCCTCCCCCCCACTTCCTCTCCTCTTCCTCCGTGCTTTTGACCATTGGTTTTAATGACCCAACCAACCCATTGTTCCTCATCAGCTTCTTTCCAGTACTTTTATAGTAACCCCAGTTTGTCCAAACTATTTATCAGCAAACAATGTCATAATGCAAGTGAACATGTTGGCACAAGTGAGGTGAACAAAAAGTGTATATAAAAACGATATTGGAGGAGTGAAAGAAGAAAGACAGCAAGAGAAGGCGTTGATCACACGTTATCAGCAAAATTTCTCACGATCCAACTAAGGATCTCATATTCAAAAAGGTTGGGTTCAGCCCCCTCAAATACTCTAGCCCATCTATTTTGTACCACCCCTATCTCTCAGATGATCTCACTCATTCATTTATAAGGTACCACCTATGTCCCAGATAATCTTACTCATCTATTTATGTAATATGTGGGATCCACATAAATAAATAGATGGGATCATCTGAGACAGAGGTGATACAAAATAGATGAGCCAAAAGATCTAAGTCCAGTGTTCAGGGTTTTATGTAGTAAGTAACCTGAAGCTAAGTGGTTTTTGTCTTGCCCACATGCATGGATCATTGCTCAAGGAATGGAACACAGCCATCTCCGTCGGCTTAGGTTGTTCCATTCTTAAAATACAAGGATAAATATGTATTTTTATATGTTGGGTTAAGAAATCAAACTAATAACAGCCAATCATCGAAACGCCGCAACACATGCGACTTGACGCTCTCTTTCACTCAGACTTTGTATCTGCTTACGTTAGCCACACGTGAATCTATTATTACCTTGGTTTTAGCAAACAAAGAAAAATATAAACAAAACCACCCACTTCGAGGGTCCACACTTGCTCACGTGTGGCTGAGTAGGATTCTTAGAAGTTTGTGTACTGTATTATCATAGAGAATGTGTTTTGGTCTTCTTCAGCTGCTTAGTTTCCATATTCCCGGATACACCTAAATCACCTACTCTCTTTGGACGTTACTGCTTTAACCTGGTTTTGTTTCTTCTCTTGAAAAAGAAAACAAAGCTATTGACTTTGTCTTTGACAATAATGTTTTCACAATCCCAATGCCAAACTGAATTGGATTTTTCCAATGTTATGTAAACAACCGAGGATGGCATGTACGTTTATTAATAAGAGACTATCATGTGATGGTGTGGACTTCTGCCTTTGAAACCCATTTCTGGAATTTTATTAGATGTATTATTAAATTTGGTGATTACATGTGGCAGCAGATTACTAGCAGAGTATCCTGCGCAGATATGTATGTCAATCGAGAATCTGTTGTCGTGTGAAACATCTGATATGTTCGATACCCTTCAAGGGTATAAGTCAACTCAGCCTATGTATATAGTGTAAGCTCAAGCTCTGATTAGACCTCTAACCAGCTGGCTTTTGGAGAGTCATGCACGGAACAATCACATTATGCATTCAGAATCCTCTTGCTTAACGTATTTTTATTGTTTGCTTCTTTTTCTAACTGGTTATGACTTTGAGATTTGAGAATGATTCCAAAATTTCCAACCAAAACTTGGGGCGTCCAAGTCAAAGACAGCCACGGGATTTGATGTCTCCATTCTTTCTGCAATGGGAGTAATAAATAATAATAGTACCTAATAATCTTACCAAATCTTGTATGATTAGCAGCTCCTAAATTCAAATTACCACTCCGATGGGGAAGGTTTCATTTTCTTGGAAGTCAGACAAGACAGACACAAGGCAGGAACACCGACAGGGTTACTGGTTCAGAAGTTACTGTTGGAATAAGGAATTTGCATTTGCATTGTATGTTCTGGAAATCCCTTCACCAGGTTTCCATTCAGAAAAATTATATTTTTTTGGAAATCCCTTCACCAGGTTTCCATTCAGAAAATTATTTGTTTTTTTTCTTTACATACAACAACAGGTCCTTCAAAAGACTTCTAATTGTCGGACTTGACTGCCCAAAAAAAAAAAAAACAAATGGAAAATAGAGAATTAGGGGACTAGCTTATAACGACAGCAAAATGTTGGGACTTTGGATGAAATACGAAAATGGATGGAAGTTCTCAAAAATCCACTTATTCCTTGCTTCTAAAACCACAATGATAAAAACAAGAAGAGTATAGCTTGGAAAACCAATGAATTATATTGGAGCAACACCTCCCACAACTTGAAGAAGAGTAAAAGGTTAGTACTGGAACTGGCTGTACAACTTGAAAACGAAGCTTATTTCTTCATCTACCTGCCAACATTGTCACTGCTTGAATCCATTAGAATCGTCAACCTTCTTGCTGTTTTGATGAAGTCGCTGCAAGAAATGAGTAGCAATGTCATTGGCAGATCACCACTAATGCAAATTCAACAAATAACAGGCCCCAAAAGAATGGTTTATAACAGAAAAAGGAAACAAAAAATGACCTGTAAGGTTCATCTCCGACATGTTTGATAGTGCCAGTCACATCTCGGTAAAGCACGTTGCTCAGTGTCTCAGAATTCTTGATGCCAAACATGTCTGCCATTTTTCTGTACACTTCATCATATGACCCAAGTAAGGAGAGATCAAGGGTGCGACCCACGTCCTCTGATTCCATGAAGACTTTGCAGTGACCAGTTTCAAGAGAAGGCTCAGTGTCTTGGCGACTATCCTTACACCACTGTAAACCTTCACAAGACAAAAGTTCAGGTCGGCCTTTTTGATGAAGGGCAGACCCAGAGCCATCAGAAAAATTGGCTGCCTTATCTAAATTACCCTCAGATGAACTATTTCCTGTAAGAACTTGTGACAATGCATCAGCTGAGCAGCTTAGAGAGATCTGCTGCTCAGTCAGTATTGGCTGACCAAAAAGTACAAGCTGGGGTGTTTTTGCTTCATCAGGTTTCTTTGAAGTCTGGGAAGAATGTGACATGGTTAAAATACAAGAAACATTGTCACTCATGCTAGGCTTCGGAACAACTGGACCATATAAGATTCTATTGTGTGCAGCAGTATGATCAAGTATTGGCGGGACACCAGCCGGAAGTAGACTTGTCTGCAGTTTATTGAGGTGAAGATCTGATAAAGGTAAACCATAATGAGCATGCCTGGCTCCCTGCATGCCAGCAGGAGTGTTGTCAGTTAGACAACCGAAAGGGCTGCTGGGCCCAAGGAAGTTGCTGGGAAATGTTGGCAACGGATATTGGCCATCAAGGGGGAAATCTGGATGCGGTGGCAGCCTCAACTTCTTTCTTGGTGGTGAAAAGGCGGAAAGATGGATGGCCGGCACGTTAGATACCAATTCCACTAGCCAAGGGCTGACCCGTTTTACATTCTGAAGCAAATCCGGCTCATCCCATGTAACCTGTACCAGAATTTCCCAACTTATAAGAAAGATTCAGAGAACTGAATTTGGCCAGGCCTAAAAAAGAAGAGTCATTTCCACACATGCAACAATCTCTATCAATCGATAAGACTTGAAGTTTCCATTCATTTGGATCGAAGAATAGAATCTAAAATTTAGGCGCTTAAGGTCGTAAAAATCATAAGCTCAGACTAAGGTCCTTTAACCAGGCAATATATCACAGCTCTGCCTGTGTCTGGACAGTACTTGTTGAGCAATTATATGTAACCTGGAAGTAGAAATCAAATGGTGATGTCCGAAGAGTCTAGCAGATTCATCATCTGCAGGCAATAGAAAAACATTCCTTGCTCCAAAAAAAAGAAATATTTAAATGTAATACAGTGTCATCTAAACTAGTTGGCTCAAGCTCAATCTTATCACATGTTATGAAATGAAATCTGCGATAACATACAGGGACAACTCGGACCGGGAACTATTCAGTCAGATGGAGCAATAATTTCATGGCCATCAGGCTATGGCAATGTTGAATTTACATAACAGTGAAGGACCCAGATAAAGCAACAGTAAATTGGGATTAAAAGCAGCAAGTTACCTGGAGAAGTCTCCAAGGTGAATCAGGCCAACGCAGAGGATCAGCAACCTGAACAGCAGAGATTGTTCCCATAAACCAACTAATCCGTGAAGAGTCTTCAGTTTCAAAGGCCATCTTGAACCTCATCCCTGAACACCACCGGATCCGCAGTGCTGCTTTCACTGAAGAAGCCTTGACACAAAATTCTGGAGTACTCGCTCGAGGGTAGTAAACAACCTCAAAAGCCTGCCCTTTTGCAGCTAAACTTGCTGCTTCAATTACAGATTCAGGCCTCACTTTGCCCCTACCCACAAGACCACCGTTCGCATTCGAACCATTCCCAGTTCTCCCGAGCTTATTCTCATCTTCCCTTAGAAAGGCAGCGAACCCTCCGTAAGGAACAACACAATTGCCACCAGCAGGATTCCATGACGACTCAGGTCCACCTCCAATCCCTCTTTTTGCTCTCCGAATCCCAACACAGAGATCCCCGTTCTCGGCCCTCAAGAAAACTATTGAATCCCCAGCTACAAGCTTCTTATGATTCACAAAAGTACTCCAACCAGTGGTCAACAGATGCCTCCGAGGCGTCCCTCTATATATATGCCTAAACTTCCACGTATCACCATGAACATCCTTTGCAAGAATGGTCTGCACGGGAGGATCCGCCGTGTAATCTAACCGAGGAAAAATGGTCTCCGCACAGTACCTTGGCACAGAGAACCCTCCACCGTTATTAGCATCCGATTGTGTTAAAGTCTTAGCAAACGAAGCCGGCTTATTATCTTGAGATTCTGTCCCGTTCACTAAAGCTTCTTGGTCCTCCAAATCATGGTCGTTACCATTAGTTGGAACCAACTTCATTTTGGCATAGACTTCGTCTGTTTCAGGGTCGGCCATAAATTTGATAGCAGATACTCTGCAGAGAACATATGGCGGGAGGCGAGGTAAGGTCCTGAAATCAACCGGACCACCGGCGTGCTCGGCGTGGCCTTGAGGGAAGTAGAAAACCTTAGAGTTCACCACAGGCATTTGGACCATGCCGCCGGCGCAAGCATGCCAAAGCTGAGAGTCCAAGCACTTGTCTATCTCTTTCAGTTTCTCCTTGGATTCCATGAACGTAATCATTTCAACACTATTTGAACATAAAGATTTCTCCTTTACCGTCACTGGTAGATTATACCTCGGTAATTGCTGTAAAACCCACATAGATCAAACAAATTTAAGCACCACTTTAAGAAAGAAATTAATAAAGCACAATCAACTTAAGATTATTACCTCACAAAGCATATATGATGATCAAGAGAAGAACTTTTATGAAAAGAAGAAGCCTTTTAACTTCACAGCTAGAGTAAACAAATTCAAAGCTGAAACAGCTTCCTAACTTGAACTTGGTATTCCCAAGAATTACGATATAACAGAGTATGAAACTTTACTGCTTTAGAAACTATCACGCATGCCGGAACTATATAATTCAGCCAGGTGCTCCTCTCCTGAACCCAAAATTTGGTTTCAGACAATCCGACTTGTTAGTTGCTTAACAACCCAAAATTAACAAGACTTCCAACCTCTAATTTGGAAACATCGAACTGGGTTTCCAATCTTTACAGAGATGCTTTTGTCTATCGCCCAAGAAAAAGAGAGCAATTTTTCATTCCAAGATCTACCATGAAAACCCTGTTCTTTCAGATATTAGTAGCAGAAAATACAGAAGTCTACACTTGGCAAATATCCTCTTAACCTGTGAGGTGAAAGGTGAAACATTTGAGTCACACAGGCTGCAAAAAAGCAAAATGAAGGAAGAAATCACAGGAAAAGTAAAAAAGCCATCATAGTGAATCTTCATGCAGTTCAAAAAGATTCAATCAAAAGAAATCGATGGCCGACAGAGAAGCAGATAAAAAAGCCATCACTCATCAGCAGAGACACAGGGAGAGAGAGAGAGAGAGAGAGAGCAACTTTTTGGATCATGCAAGAATCCAAAAAGCACACACACATACACTCTGAAAGAACAGGAAAAAGGACTCAAACGCCTCGATCTTTATTGTTAATTTGTAGTAACTAAACAAAACAAAAAATAAATAAATAAAAAGAAAAACAGAAGAGAAAAAGATCAAGTTGGTACTGTGACAGCAGTAGTTAGAAGTGACTGTTTCGTGTGTATGTGTGTTTGCTTTCGTACAAATATTAAATTTAATTATCCATTATTTTACACTGTTTTTTAGATTTCTTACCATTTTCTTCGGATCTGAAGAAACCCTGTCTATCTTCAGAAGCCAGCAAAACAACAAAGATCTTTAAGGTACCTGTCCGCTTCTGTTTTTTTATTGCATTTGTCTTCTATTAAAAAAAAAAATCAACCATCTATTCTTCTCCACCCAATTATTATTTCTTCAACCTAAAATACTCCAAGTTTTATTCCCTTTACCCCACTCCTCCTGCTACTACCCTATCCCTAATACCAACATTATGTGTATTTATTAATATTTCAAGTTTGGTAAAACTCAAAAGAATTGTCTTTTAAGTAACTTCAAATATTATGAGTATTTTTTTTGTTTTCGTTTATTTTTATGGTTTTTTATTTTTGTTTTCAAGCAAAAGAATTGTTTATTTGAGTTTTTACTTTCGTGTTTTTTTTAATTTATAAAAATCACAAAAAGTGGATTTTCCATATTTTGAATATATATTATTTATTATTTAATATATTAATATTAATAAGAATTACGAATTTTAATTTAGTATATAATTAATTTATTAAATTAATGAATAGTTTAAATCTTTTAATAATTTATTTAATTCTTGTAAGTGAAATAAAATTAGTTTAAAATATCTTTGAAATATACGAATTTTAAATTTTTTGATTTTATAACTAAAATATAATTAAAATGAATATTTATTTTTCAATTATTTATTTTAATAAAATAAAACAATTTTTATTAACAATTTATTAATAAATATTATATAAGAAATTAAATAAATTTAATTAATTAAAAATTTTAACTTTAAATGTTATCTGATATATAATTATATTAATATTAACAATTACATCATTTTTTATTTAAAAAATTATAAAACTAAAAATTACATAAGGAAAAACAAAAATATAATTAAACAAATCGCTATTAATGGTCGAAGTAATTTGTAGAAATTGTTTCTAACTATTTACAAATATTATTTAAATCATATATTTTGCTTGAATTTAATTTAATAATTTCTTAAATAATTTACACAAAATACATAATTGATATATAAAAGGTTAAAGAGTAGCGATCCTATGTTTTCTTCGTATAAAAAACAAAAGAAATTTATATGTTTATATTAATGGAATGTATTTTACTAAAAAGGACAGGCACAAAATAATTAAAAAAGGTATCAATCCGTTGTTTATTAATTGCACACAACTGTATTAAAAGCGAGGAAGTGGTCAAGTAGATGGAGCTTCGAAGAAAATTACATAAAGCGAAGTCAACTACAACGTCAATTTTGGGCCGATAAATTCGCCCAGCTTAGATTCGGCTAGATTTTGACCCGAATTGGTCGAAATAAGAGTGGAGTATAAATTAAAATTAAAATTATTTTATTATATTTTAATCATTCTATTCTTTTCATTTTAGTAGCGTAAAAATAAAGGAATAATTCTTTTCTTTTCATTCAATAATCTATTTGCTTAAATTTCACATCTTCATTGTATTATTATTTTTAAATAATTTCCAACTTCACTTTTGTAAAATGAATTTTCATATTTTGAAAATTAATCAAAATGAAACAATATCAATTTATTTTCATTTTCTTAGTGTAAAAACAAAGATATTTATTTTCCAAAATTAAAAACCCTACAAAGCAACAATTTTACATTTTGAAAAAAAAAACTTAACATTTAAAATTTAACCATTTTATTTCTATGCGTCTTTTTGTTTTTTCCCGCTTAAATTCCAGACTTTGTCATATATTGAAATATCAAGATCAGTATTTCGCAATCAACAGGAGGCAGTGACTGTCGGAGTCGTGTCTCCAAACTATTAGTTTTGGAAGCGTGTGGTTGTTCGCAGAATCAAAACAAGCAGTGGACCACAACTTGTTTGGCTCTCAAAGAGAAATTACGAGAACTTGAGGGCATGAAGATGAAAGGTGCCAATAATTTCTTACGAAACACACAAACACACACATTTTATTGTATCATTTTTTAGTTTTTCAAGAACTGTAAAATTTGCAGAGAAAGTCATGTATATATTATTGCTGTCAAAGTTGTTAATATATACTCTTAAAGATACTTTTTTACATCAAACACTGTATGGAAATATCTCCTACAACTACGCAATTCTATATAAGTTAGCAGACTCCAACAGAAAATTTAACTATATCTTTTTTGTTTTCACTTTTGATCGATGTGATTAATGGTTAATGGTAAAACTAGTGAAATTTTGCAATGATTAAAAAACTTAGTTGATCGTAAAAATTTTGATTTTTTATTGCTAAAAATTGATCAATTTATTAATTAATCGGTCAATTTTTTATAAATTAAAAAGTTTTTATAAACTATAATTAATTAATTAATTTTATTCAATAATCTTTTTAAATTAAACTTCAAATTTTTCGAATAATAACAACATTATTTTTTAATCATATTTTAAATTCTTTAATTTTATTTAATCTTTAACTTATTTTATGATTTAAACTTTAAACTTCTTGTCTTATCAGTTTAACTTCCGACTCAGTTTTTAGACATTGAAAATTTGTATTGATTTTAGTATTAGCATTACACAGTAATAATATTTTTTAATATCAAATAATGTGCAAATAAATTTTATATTTTAAATTTTAATTGAATCAATAAATGTATTTATTAAGATTAGCATAAAAAATTTTATTTTAGATATATAAACTATCATTTTAAAATACTTTTATATTAAAACAATATTTAAATATAACTTATTTTTATGTTTAATTCAATCATTTGACACTTTTTCAATAATGTAATCTCTATATTTATGACGATGGATATTGAAGCTTCAAATCAAAATTTTACGGAGTAGTCCAATACAAATAATTGATATAATAAATACTATAGGACATTTAAAACTTTTGAGTATAACTGAAATTTGAGTACAAATCAAACAAATAATGAAGCTTTAATAATGCTAATATTATACGCAACATCGGTTTGTACTTTATACCGACCACCATTTATGGTCTCTAAAGCATTTTTACTTTAACTGAATTGATTTCAACGGCATGCATCAGCCATATGTAGCTGATTGACTGTATAAGCAGTGACCCCGTGGGCAATATTTAAAAATCCAATAAAATAATTAAGGTGCTATAATAATTTAAAATTTATGTAATTAAATACATAAATTAAAATATAACTTAAAAATTCTATCTTATACAAAGAATACATTGAACACATCAATATATTTATCAAAATATAGGTCTTAATTTTATAAATAGTTAATATAATTTATAAATAATTACGTCAATTCAAAATTTTACCCAAAAAAAAAAAAATCAAAAGTAATGACTTTTGACGTGGGTCATGTCACATAAAACATAGGGCCAAACTGAGAACAATGTCTGGAAGAGGACAACGAAAAGGACTGATGAACCAAAAGCCAGAACATTAGCTGCAACTGTAAATGGACCCTACGTCCTTTCGTTATGGTTACGGAGAGTTGAGATCCAAACAGAAACCGTAGCTGTTGTTGAGACTGGAGAACAAAACCAGAACGTGACTCTGACCCCACCCCAATTTCACCTTGGACTCTTGGAGCATCATCATTACAACTCTGAACTTCACCGATTCAATTCTTGTGTGCCCCACCCCCAACATTCATAGTGGTCTATCTCTGTCCCACCCTCAATTCCTCAGTAATTGTTACAGGGTCCAACGCATTCAATTTCATATTAGAAAATATAAATGGAATAAGACAACTATCGTATAAATAATTTTCTAGTTGTCATAATATATATGTTATGTTATATAAAAAAATTAGAGATATAATAAATTTGGGAATCCGTAAGAAAAATAAAAGGAATTAAAACATTACATAAAATTACCATTACCACAAAAGTTGATGGAACATATTAGTACGATTAAATGTGAT
Source organism: Erythroxylum suave (assembly GCA_027563595.1). NCBI lineage: Eukaryota > Viridiplantae > Streptophyta > Magnoliopsida > Malpighiales > Erythroxylaceae > Erythroxylum > Erythroxylum suave. Next base: position 44,965,097 of record JAOSBN010000005.1, on the reverse strand, counting down.
GGTTCAGGGGGCGTCCTATTCTGTTCCGAAATCTTGTTTCAGTATGGTGTCTAGTTACATCAATCCCTTAATTCTTACTGTACAGTGTCCCCGTCCAATTATGGGACATTGAAGGTGATCCTGTAGTGAAATAGTTAACTTGCAGTCGCTCACTTCTGGTTGGAACGTGTCCTTTGTAAGCATATGGCAGTGCAATATGGTACCAAAAAACTGTTCATTCTACATTTGGCAATTGGCAGACACGCAGGGTTCGAACTTTTATTCCAAAAGATCAAATTGCACCGTGTCCAATTTGGATTTTATTGAAGTATTATAAATTACGGAGATCTTTTTATGATTTAATATATTATTAATGTAATTTTGACTTTTAAAATTATCAACAATTTTTTTATAAAATTGATTTTATAACATCTTTTCATTCCGTCATCAATTTCTATTAAAATTTTTAACTACAAATTTTAAAATAATTTTGTTTTCAATATATGATGATATAATATAATCAGCTAATAGTTAATGCAATCCGCTATTTACTAAACAGGCCTAATATCAATTTGAAGTTTGTAATTAGAATTTGTAATAAAAATTCACGACAGAAAAATATGTATTACAAAATTCAAAATATAAAAAGATTATTGATGGTTTTTAAAAATTAAGAGATATATTAGTAATGTCTTATACTAATGGGTTAATTAAAAAATTTCTCAAGTTTTACTTAATTTTACAATCATAGTTTCAATTTTAAAAAAGGTAATTAAATATTTAAACTTTTAATTTTTTCAATTATAGCCTAATATTAATATTCTATTAACATTTTTTATGTGACTTACCACATAAAACAGAAACCGTAAACACTTATACACGTCAAACTTAATTAAATTTAACTAAATTATGTTATTTTGGGATTAAAATCCCTAAATCAAACTTGTTATTTAAATTGCTAGAATTGAAAATTCTAAATCAATTCGCTATTGCACAAAAAGAAAGAGAGCCTAGAGTGACAAATTGAGATTTCATTTAGATGGTTATAAATTGTGTTGTTGTAGTCTTACACTAGCATGACAGAGTATTGTTGTCGTCTCACACTGGCATGATAAATTTTGATTTAGAGATTTCAATCCCAAAACGACATAATTTAGTTAAACTTAATTAGTTAAATTTAATTAAGTCTGAAGTGTACAAGTGTCTAAGATTTTTGCCTTATGTGTCAAGTCACCTTAGTAATGTTAAGGAAAATATTTCCGTCAAATTAAAATTAAAAATTGAAAATTTAAGTATTTAATTATTATTTTTTAAAGTTCGGTTTATAATCATAAAATTGAGTAAAATTTTATATTTTTTCAAATTAACCCTAAACTAATTCACCTTAAATTATATTGCAATTACGAATTATTACAATTATGATAACAATTTAGATGGCGAAATAGTTGTAAATACTTGTTGGCAATAGTTGAGAAAAGACAGGATGGCACCCATCCGATATTCACATTCTGCACAGTATAACCGGGTCCATCGTAGAAGTTAACGTTCCCATTTGAATGTTTGCTTGAGTCAGTCTCTCACAATCTTTGATTAATTAGAGGGCATGGACTTGAAAGCGAGGATGGGTTTGCATCTTCTTGAATGTTAGGTTTCACTGATTTTCTCCTGCTTAACACATTATTTATAAAATAATTAAGATTCTGAAAATTAATTTTAGCATATCAAATAATTTAATTCAACTGACATAATTTATAAATTTATTTAACGTATTTTAAAAGAATAATAATGTAAATAAATAGGCTTAGGAAGTACTAAATTGTTATATTAAAAAATAGAGAAATTTATTTGATCAGCATTTTATCTCTTATGGGCTGTCGCAGTGTAAGCGTTGATTAGTATGAGTGTGGATGGTTTAAAAATATCTTTCTATAATTGGATCGTCCTAAGATATCTTGTGGTAAAAAAAAAAACCCTAATTAATTTTCTCTAACCTAATTTAACTCAAAAGATCATACGAGTACGAAGTTGACAGCTACAAGACAAAAACAAACGTAAGGCAGAAAATTGGGGGCATTACCCACAAGGCCCAAAGACATTGACACTTAAGAATCTAATTCTGTTTACGTTACATGCTTATGTGTTTAGTTTTTTTTTTTTTCTAAAATACAAACCCTTAGTTGCATATTTCATGTCGCATTCCGGGGGGGGGGGGGGGGGGGGCCAAAAAAATTTATAATTA
>JAOSBN010000005.1:44911621-44948549 GCA_027563595.1 Erythroxylum suave | reverse complement strand
GGAATTAAATAAATATTTGAATTGCATAAACAAATAAAAACATAGTCTCACAAATCATCCATGGCTGAATATCCAAGCACCCTGAATAGAAAAGGGTTTAGTTGTTCATATCTAATCTAAAAACACAAGAAAATAACATGAAAACTGAAATAACGATGGTGGCTGGTTGCTAACTACCGAAAAACAGAGGAAGAAGAGAGGACGTTCAAAAGTTAGAAGCTAAAGTTGTCAGAGGTCAAAAGAGGGTAAAAGGTGTGATTTCCTTATGTCATAAGGAATTTATAGTCTCTAATTCGTAACCCTAGCCACAATTGGTAGAAGTTTTCTAGTTAGTCGTCAATTTGGACTCTTCATTATGGCTTCCCAAGTGATGTCCAACGTCTCCAACAAAGATCCAGCCCAAAATAGATGATGATTGGGCTTTAAAACTCATCCCTAAATTCGGTCCAATTCTTGCCTGATACGACACGAGCATGTCGTATCTGTTTCCAGCACGTAACTTCTCCGAAACAGCCCAAATCTCCTGCATTACGATTCCAATCCCCACTTTGGTCTCCCGCACACGTAACAAACATAAAAGCACACAAAAACACACAAATAATAAACAAACATATGGAAAATGAATGCAAACTATCTTATAAATCATGCATGAAATGCAACCTATCAATCCCAATGGGATATCGTCGGCCTTTCTCTGACGTCATTCTTACAGCGCATTTTTCGGCATGAGACTTAGGAATCTGAACTCAATCGCACCATAGTGGTCCTGATACCAAAGATCCCCTCTCCTACTTCAATTACACAGTTCCGTCCAATTGCTTTATGCTCAGTGCTCTATAAGGCCATTACCAAGATCATTGTTATGCATCTTAAACCTTACCTGGAAGATCTGGTTTCCCCAACTCAATGTAGCTTTGTCCTAGGGCGTTTAATTACGGACAATATAATCAGTACCCAGGAATTACTCCACACAACAAGACAAAAAATGGGTCGTAAAGGGATAATGGCTATTAAAGTGGATCTCGAGAAAGCGTACGATAGGTTGTCATGGAATTTCATCCAAGATACTCTAATTGACGTAGGAGCTCCTGACTCGTTGATCGATCTTATTATGAAGTGCATTTCCTCGGTCTCTTTTCAAGTGACTTGGAATGGAGAGCTCGGCGACACCTTTAGTCCGTCTAGAGGTATTCGACAGGGGGACCCTTTATTGCCCTACCTGTTTGTCCTTTGTATGGAACGACTTGGTCAATCCATTAATCATGCAGTGTCACAAGGACGATGGCATCCTATTAAACTTGGAAGAACTGGCCCGCCTCTCTCTCATCTGTTTTTTACTAATGATCTCATTCGTTATGGTGCAACCTCACCGGTTCAAGTTTCAGTCATTCGAGATATTTTGGATTCCTTCTGTGTGGCTTCTGGAGAATGCATTAGCCTAGGCAAATCTCAGTGCTATTTTTCCAAAAATACTCCCAAGATGTCTCACTCCTTAAGCCGAGCATTGGGGTTCAAGCTGACGACGGATCTTAGAAGATGTCTCGGAGTTCCTCTATTACACGACGAGTCAGCAAGCGTACTTATCAATATAAAGTTCACCAACGATTGTCAGGCTGGTCAGCCAACTTGTTGACTTTTGCCATACACCTCACGTTGGCTCAATCTGTCATAACGGCCCTTCCTAGTTATACAATGTAGACAGTCAGACTCCCTCGTTGCCTTTGTGATGAGTTGGAGAAACTGCTAAGGCAATTTCTGTGGGGTTTGTTGAATAGAAAAAAGGGGATCCACTTAGTCAACTGGGAGGAAATTTGCAAACTAAAAGAACTAGGGGGTCTTGGCATCCGGAAAGTCCGTGAGACCAATGATACCTACCTAGCTAAACTAGGATAGACCCTGCTAGCAAAACCGTATGCATTATGGGTCAAAGTTCTCTCTGCCAAATACAACTTTGACGTCACCACTATCCCCCACTCGTTCGATGCAACTAGGGGCTCAATGATCTGGAGGAGCATAAAGGAAACTTGGCAAGTCGTGCTTCAAGGCATGAAATGGATGATTGGAGATGGCAGGACGACGCGCTTCTGGAAAGACCCTTGGATTGCGAGAGTAGGACCTCTCATTACCCATACTACCACCTAACTCCCGGATGTATTTACCAACTGTTGTTTCCAACAATTTGTGACCACAGATGGTACGTGGAATTGGAACATTATTCGTAATTACCTCCCGAGGTCGATTTGCTAGGCTATAGCCGGTACTTTTCCCCCACAACCCTTCCTAGGTCAGGATAAGTTAATCTGGGGACTTTCCGATACTGGCCAATTCACCATAGCTTCCATGTATTCAATGATAATAGGTCACAACGATGACTCGCTTTAAGGTATTTAGATGGCAATCTGGCAGTGGAAGGGACCACAACGCATTCGCTCCTTCCTCTGGTTCCTTGCAAAAGACCGGTTACTCACGAATCAACAATGCGTGCATGTACACCTCACTACGAACGACGCCTGTTATCACTACTAGAGGGTAGAATCTTCGATTCACGTAGTGCGAGACTGTGTTAGAGCTCTTTAAGTGTGACACAACTTCCATTCGCATATCATTTCTTCTGATTTTTTTACTTTGACGCCTCGAGGGTGGATCACTATGAATCTTTGAAATCGTCATGGAGTGCTTGGACGTGACTGGTCGATTATCTTTGGCACTACGTGCTGGTTCCTTTGGAAATGGTGGAATTTGTCCCTCTTTGATGAACACTTTAGTTGGCCTTACTCACCAGTTTCTCTTATTTTGTCTTATGCAGATCTGATCTACCAGTCCGCCGTATGGCAAAGCTGATCTGCTGCCAGACATCGCTTTCGACAAGAACCACCCTTTGGATGGAGCAAACCTCCCACGGGCTGGGTTAAATTAAACACAGATGGAACATGTAAACGGTCCTTGACCACATCCACCGCAGGAGGACTGCTTTGAGATAGTGCAGGCAACTGACTTGGAGGCTTCACTCAAAAATCTTGGTTAGTGCTCAGCAGAGTCTGCAGAACTCTAGGGTGTTTTTACAGGACTTACGCTTGCATGGAATCTGGGCTATCACTGGATCGAACTTGAAGTGGATTCTATTGCGATGATAAATATCCTATCTTCCTCTGTCAACCGTTCACGGGCTCTCATTCCCATTGTAAAGGGCATTAACGAGCTGTTTACTCGAAACTGGACTATTTTTTATCGCCATATTTATCCAAAGAGCAACAGAAGCACCGACTAACTTGCTAACTATGCAGTTCATTTTGATATCGGCGTCATTTACCTAAACACTATGCCCATTGGGTGCCACTCAGTCCTTCTAGAGGATTTATCAGGGATTTGTCTCCCTAGACTCATTACGTAATCTGTTTTGCTCTCTTTCCCTTAAAGAAAAAAGAATCATGTGAACGAAAGAATCATGGTGATTTGGGTTAGTGAAATTGGTGTTGGCATCCATTGTTGAATGCATAAGAAATCAAATTCATGTGTTCAAATTTTCTACAATTATTAATTACCAATTTTCAAATTAAGATAAAGAAAATTAAATTTTTTTAATATGGTATAAAATAATACAATAACTTAATAAATAATTTAATTAATAAAATTAAAATCTAGTGAAATTTTTTTATTCGTATGGATCTAGTACTTAATAACTATAACGAGAAGGTCTAATAAAATTACTGTAAGTAACTACCAAACCGATAAATATTTAAGTAATTCTCATATGTATATTCAATTTTCTCTAATCATTTAGAGATTTGAGCATTAAAAAAGGTAAATAAAGATTTTGTTACCTTCATTTCAAGCAACTATTGCAAAGGACAGTCAAAGTTTAACAAAAATTGATGAGCTTATTTAAGATTTTAAATTGCTTACTCAAACAAAAATATATAACAAAATAAGTATATTTTCATTTATACAAGTTCATAGTTAATTTTTGGGGCGATTAATATAGTTTGTGTTATATCTAATAGGTAGGATCAGAAAAGTTCCATAATTATATAAATTAAATAGAGATTTTCTAAAATCACCATTAAAAAAATTCAGAGAAATTAATTTACTTTTGCTTGAATACATTGTGCATTGTTACTTAATTGGTTTATGTTTGAAAAATGAGCAAAAATATAGTTTATAATGATTTTTAGTGAAAATTGTAGGAATTCAATGAAAATCACTTAGAATAGTTGTAAAAAATCCCTTATCCAATGGCTAGATGAAGAAGTAAATGTCTCCAATATGAAGACAAGTGGAGATGCACTATAGTTGTCCAATCATGTGTCCTCATATGTGGACAATTAAAGCATGTAAAAAGGAGAACACACGTGTTAGTGCGTGTTACATATGCTCTATAAAGGCCAGCATGCGTATGGGTGTTTGTCAAACAAGTGCTATTTACGAGAATGTGTTAGGCGCGTGCTACATATACATTATATGATGAAGAGCATGCATAACAAGAATAACCTTTTAAATTAGCTTTAAGGTGAAAATTTTGACTTCTTTGTACATTCTAAGTAGAGTCCTAAATAATGAAGTGCCTAACTCATCTTTTAAGCAATGAAAAGGTTGAAAAGCAAGTCTTAGTCATTTCGAATTTAGTTTTGGCTTGTTGAGATACATTTTTATAATCTTTATAAAATTAGATTACACTGTTATTTTGCTTGTTGCAATTTTATAGGTTATTCAAACCACTATAAAAGTTATATATTATACTATAAAGAAAGGGGGTTTAGAACTATAGAATTATAAATGGTTAAATTTATAAACAATCATATGTGTAATGAGGTTGGTCATTTTCACATTTCCAATGATAACATAATTAATACTAGTACAATCCTATACCCTTCACCCATTTAAACAAAGTTACTAGATTATGTACCTATTGTTACTCTTGTAACACCCGCCTACCCCCTAGAAGGATAGGATATGCAGAGGCTACCCACATAAATACAAAACTTACACATATCAAACACAATCCCTTACATGCATTTCTGAACTGAAGCAACACATATTATGATCTATTTAGAATCTGAAAGTGGTCGCTCTATGCGTTCCTCTATAACATTTAACACATATGCAAATCAATATTGTGCATGATTAGGTATTTATTTATGTATACTGAATATGTATGATGCATGTTCATGACAAATTCTCGGTTATGTTTCCTTACTAAGCTGATGTAAATATCAATTGTATTTCAAAAGTTCCAAAATTCATACACTCATTCACTATTTAAGCTTTTACTGAAAGTATCCCACTCGGGTCAACTTTGTATAAGCAATAAGATCAAGAAAATGATGTATTTATGTAATACTTTCTTTTAGAAAATTGTTCCTCTGTGTCTTCAGTTTCTAATGACACTAAAATCATGTAGTTTGGTTTAGTATTCTACAAGTTATACCCAAAATACAGTATACTATTCCCAAACAATGACAGAATCCTAATTTCAACTTTAGGCCAAATTTCATCATCCTTGAGACAGAATCAAAATTACATTCCTCAATGAAATTTGTAGGCATATGAGTGTTGTTTAATCCACGATGAAAATCACCCCATTTGGATATCTACAAGTCACGTTGTAGCCTAAAAACTAACAACTGTTCAGTGAAATCCGTCTAGTGAAACCAGTACAATTCATTCACACCTTACACTATCAACACTCTTACTGCAACATTTATCCTGTTTACCACAATTCCACCTTAGTCATGCCTTAATTACACATTCATTTCATATCCAGAACTCAATGCATCAACAAATCAATACACATTCTATCAAATCAAGCATCAGATACTTCATAGGATAACATGCAATCAAGATTAGTATTCCCATATCTTCTTTAACACAATTTCCTCCTTCAATGAGCAAGCCACTCTAGCCTTTCAAGTAGAAATTACAACTCCATTATTAAGAAGACCAAGAGGACAGCAACACAGAACAAATGGCAGGATCTAGCTTCCTTAATGCAGTAGCATGCAATTTCGTCAAGTGAAAAAGATGACCCAAAAAGGCAAGCAGAAAATCCAGGAGGTATGAGTGAGAGAAGGAGTTTCGGTGGCGTGAGAATAAGTTGAAGAAGAACTCAGCAAAATAGAACACCCCAACAGAAAACTTGTCTTCTCTCCAATGCTAGGTGTCACCAAATGGTAACAGCATGTGTCTTCTTGCATGTTCTACAATTGTCCCAATTAGGAGCTGCCATTTGTTACCAAGAATTAGTCCCTATATTATCCATCAATAAACTGTATTGATTTAGGCCAAATTTGACAAAGTTGTCTTCATGAAAGTTGTAGATTACCCTTTTAGCTTTCCAATGGTATAAAGTTTGTAATTTTTGGAGATTGGAATCAAAATATATAAGACTTACAAGTTTAAGTGTCACACTTAGATGTGACCAAGCAATTAACCACGTATAAACCATAAACTGTATTGATTTAGGCCGAATTTGACGAAGTTGTCTCTATAAAATTTGTAGCTTATCCTCTTAGCTTTCTAAAGATATAAGGTTTGCAATTTTTGGACATCGGAATCAAAAGATATGATACTTACAAGTTTGAGTGTCACATTAGAAGTCAAGCACGAGGGTGACAAACTTGTCACCCTTTAGATGTCACCCTCGTGCTTGTGCAAGAGGGTGACACATTGATCTTGTAAAAACCACTTCAACCTTGAGTTTTAAGTACTTTCAAGCCTTCTTCTTACTAAATCTTCACCTAAACCTTATGTAAAGTATCCATGACATGTTTTCCGAGAACTTGGGCTCAACATTAATACCTTAAGTCTCTACGATGCCGATTTAATTCCAATTCTCCAAGTATGATTCATTAAAAACATAATTAAGTCATATGGAATACGTGTTCAATGAAACATTCCAACTAGGGTACAATTTGAGGCCTTACAACTCTAGTATAGAACTAGGAATCAATACTCACACAAAATGATGTCCCCATAGCACAAGATCATATTAAACAAGTTTAATTCTCACACAAAATGATGTCCCCATAGCACAAGATCATATTGAACAAGTTTAATTAAAGAGATCCACTAGGGTGAGGATGCCTAATCTATCTTTTGATTATATAGATTATCTTGGCGACAATGAGCTTGATATTGGACATATTAATTTGATTACTTTTTTAGATGATGTTTTTGGTCTTCATGTTGATTTACAGTGGGATTCAATAAAAGACTAAATGCAATCCATAAAACATAATTAGGTTTGCAAATTTGTTGCTTTACCTTAAAATTAAAACATATTGGATTATTGGATATAAATGAGTTTATAAGACCAAAAAGGATACCTAAGGTAAAGTTGGGCAATTTAAAATCTGGTTAGTTACTAAAGGATTCATTGGGCGAGGGGATAAATTCTAATGTCACTTTCTCTCTTGAATCTTTCAAATTGTATTTAAAGTGATTATGACAATAGTAGCTTTATTATAATATAAGGTTTTATCACATAGACGTTAAAACTTTCTTTTGAAATAAAGACCTTTATGAGAAGTTCTCTATGGTGCAACCTGAAGGAGCTCAAGAAGATGATAAGAGCTATACAGTCTATAAATTGAGAAAATATCGATTGAAACAAGCTTTTTGTTATAAGTAATTCAAATTTAATAAGGTAATCACATCTTTTGTTCTTATGAAAAATAAAGTTGAAATATACTTGTAGTATATATAAGAGGGATTAAGGTTATTGTTTTACTTTTATATGTAGATGATTTCTTGCTTGCATTAAATAATTTAAGCATGTGGCATGAGATTAAGCACATGTAATCTAAGCATTTTGATATGAAAGATCTTAATGAAGTATCTTTCTTCGTTAGCAATTAAAACTTATTAGGTCTTTCTTATATAACATATATTGGGTGTATGTTACAAATGTTTAATATGGGAAATTGTAAATCTTATATAACACTGCTTTCTTATGGAAAGAAATTATCTTTCACTACACCAAATAAGGAGGTTTTAGACGCTTATGTTTAGACACATCTAATAATTATCTTAAATAATCTAAGAATTGGTGAAGTTTTTAGATATTATTTAAGACAGCAAAATTTATCTAAAAAATATACTAAAAAGAGTCTAAAACTTCTAAAATTTTCAATTAACGGGACAAGGATTGATGACTTTTATAATTTGCAGTAAATATGCATCCAGGAATAACGATTAATTAATGTCAAAAGATGATATTTTAAACAAAAAAAACAACTCTTAAACATTTTTGTAAAATAGTTAGAGACAAATCAAACCTTTTGCTTATTGTTGTTTTAACATTGTAAAGCACTTGTAGCTATATTTCTTGATAAAATTATTTAAAAAAAAGGCTAAATATATCTTTCCTCTAAACCAAAGCTCTAGGTATTGTGTAAAGAATAGCTTGAGGAGCGAAGGAAAGCGTTGGATTTGAATATGGGATTTTTAGGGAAACGATTGAGAGGTATGAGAGATAGCGACGGTGATTCCGAAGACGAATTCGTTTCTACGGGGAATGGAAACGTAACAGTTAGTTTACATGTATGGTTGGTGTAAGTATGCAATGTGATTTTTTTTCTAAGTTGTTGGTTGCAATTTGCGATGTAGATGGAAGATTTAGATTACGAGGACAATGATTTTAGTGAGGAGGATGAGGAAGAAGAAGATGACACTGACCCTGATAACGACAACGATGAAGCAAAGGAAGAAGGAGATGAAGACGATGTGCAGAATGATAACCATAACAATGCTGAGATGGAAGATCTAGAGAAGGAATACAGAGAACTTTGGAATCAAGAGTTGTATGTTTTTTCCTTATTTTTTAAAATTTTATACGGTTAATAGTTGTTGGTTCAGAGCAATCAAATTGAAAAGAAAAGTCAAAGAAATGAAATTGTTGTTCTATTTAGAAAATTGAGGTGCACAAGCATTTAAGAGTGATAAAGAATTGATAATTGGATTAACCAAAATTTTGTTCTCTTTCAATGATCTATTGAAGAATCTAAAACGACATAAGAATGAAGACGTGCTTAAAGGTCAAGCAGTAAAGAACCAGAAGGTATTTTTTGTTCTTTTGTTGACAAAAACGCTATTGGTTTTCATTAATAATTGACTTGTCTCATTTTGTTTGTAAATGCTTTTTGGGATAAAGCACATGAGTTTTGCCTTTTACTTCAAAAGAATTTCTCAAGTTCAAATAAATTTCCATCGGTATGTATCCTATTTGCCACTCCAATTTATGGTAAGGTATTTGAGGAATTATAGTCAAGTGCGAAGGAATTTTCTATAGGAACCAATTAGGTCTTCATTTTGTGAATCAAATGGAGTTTTTGTAGCATATGATGATCTCATCTCCTCATCCAAGAAGACTTTGGATTCAGTACTTGAACTATATGAGGCAAATGACCGATGTATTGTGCTGAGTGTTGCATTTTATGCAACTCTGTTGGCTTCAATTACCACTAATCCTATTGTTAATTTTAGGCTTTGATTGAGAAGAATCCTGCTATTTTTGAATCATCAAAGGTATGCCACAAGTTTAAATTTCTTTCTTATATATATTTTATTGAACTAATTTTAGATGGATAGTTGTTAAATACATAAACATTTGTTCAAATAAGTAAATAGGTATTAATGGCATCAATATGGTTTTCTTTGGCTTTTTTTCATCTTATGAAGGTAAACATGCATAAGCTTCAAAGAAGTATCCAAATGATTATGAAGACATTGACGAAGAATGGTTACAAATTTCCTAAACTAATAGGAGGTGTGTCCTTTTACATATTTACATGTAGGATAAATTTTTGTTTGTGAAAGAAATGAGGCAGTTCTTTGAGACTCACCCAACATTTCGATCATGACATTTAGACAATCTTTTTATTCTACGGAAAGAGTTTGAGCATTCACTAACTATTGTTGGAGAACACTTTTCTTGCTTTCTTTTTTTTTGGTCCAATTTTGTTTAGGACTGCTCTTAAAACCATTGGTGATGGATTGAACTGTTACTCACACTGAAGTTTGTCTTAAAAAAGAAGCGCTTTACCTTTTGAACCTGCTTTTGGCTTATAAGAGTAAACTTTTGTCTGTTGATCATATGACAATTTATCAATATATTTTTTGTGTAGGAAAATGATATTGAAAAGGAGAAGTACTTTTCCTTTTCAATTCAAAATATTAGCGAACAAGTTGCTACTTATATGAGGGATCCGAGTAGAATGGTAAATCAAATGCAGCAGAGAAGATCAGCTGTGGCCACTTTTGGAGCTGTAAGTTTTAAACATTCCCAGTTATAAAAATAATTAGGTTAGGTTTGTGTTGGTTTTGTAGTTTCCAAAATTTTCCCTTTACATTTTCTACTACTTGCTGATGATGTTGCACATGGTGGTGGTTGTTGTGGTGTTCATCATTTTGGTAGTTGTTTGTCATGGCGGTGGTTGTTGTGTATTGGTGAATTTGTTATTATCGAGGTTGTCGTGTATTAGTGAATTTGATGTTGCGTGGGTGAAATATGTATATTTTTAATAGGTTAGTTGTCTAAATATAATGCTTCTCATCTCAAATTAGCGCTTACAAATGATTAGAATATTGTGGAGTTGTGTTCGAAACATGATGGAGTTTTTGGAAAGACAATAGGTTGTAGTTGCATGTTTTGTTACTATATATGGTGATATTAACATTTAGAGATTTGGATTGCACGTCACATCTAGAACTTGAAATGTAATATAGTGTTAATCTTGCTACTTGTTAGAAGGCCAAGGCCTACCTTTTGATCATAGTCAGTGCATGATCAATAGGTTCCAAAAGTATTGCACTATTCACTAAATCATATAATCGTATTCTTCTTCTTGCAGTGCCTTTCTTTCTGTTTCATCTTGAAGATGGAGAAAATATGCAAAGAGGATGCTGATTATCAGTGCGGTCTGAAATTTTCAAAGCTAAACTGTCTCTAGGAAAAGGATTGAGAAAGGAATTACATAAGCAATTTGGAGGGGGTTAGCCTACCAATAAAGAGTTATAAGTTTCAAGACTTAGCTACAGAAAATGTACATGTATTCATCTATTTGCTATGACAATTAGTATCAGCACTCAAAATTGAATGACATGCAAATTGTAACACTATTTGTTTCTCTTTTCTAGTCATTTTGTTCTGCTCTTACTAGTAACCTTTTGTGATTATTAGTCTCAATTGATTTTACCACTCACAAGGTGGTATTATATATTTTAGCTAATTTGTGCTTTCTTCGATAGAAATGGACCCCATAATGAATCTATTTTAGCTAATTTATGCTATTATATACATACAAAATTGTGTAATATAATAAAGTGTTAATTTATTATATTAATATGTAGATACATATTTTAGATTAATTTGTAAAATTTATTATAATAATATGCATGTGAGTAATCTTAAAAAAGATGCACAAAGCAAATAGTAAACTTTTTTTTTTCTTAAAAATGGTGGATTTTTTGACCTAAAAAATTGTATGAAAGTGAAAAATATCAACAGAGAAAAGCATTTAAAAGCTTACACAAAATATCTAAAATAGTATTTATGTATCTAAAAAAATTGTTGAAAATATATTTTTTTGACGCATCTATGTGTAAATAGATTTTTGACGCTTAGATGCATAAAAAATGTATGTTTTTTTTACGCGTCTATGTGTCTAAAAAATCGTAGAAAATAGTTTTTTGACGCTTTTTTTATGTTTATAAAGCGTCTAAAATTATTTTTAATATGCAAAAAAGCATCTAAAACTTCACCTTTTTGTGTTTTTAAACTCTATATTTTGATGTAGTGTTTGACACAATGTCTAAATAATTGAGTTAAAAGAGTGGTTTTGAAGAATGTTCCATATTCTAATGCAGTTGGTAGCTTAATATATGTTTAGATTTGTACTAGATCACACATCATATTCATTATTGGATTGTTGGTTAGATATTTATCTAACTCAAAGAAAGACCATTGAAATATACTTAAACGAGTTTGAGTTACCTCTAAAGAACAAAAAATTATATGCTAACATATAAGAAATTTTAGAAATAGATCATATTAGGTACATAGATTATAAACTTTACTTTGTATTCAGATGGCAGAAAGTTCACATCGATTTACATTTTTATGTTAGTAGATACAGTTGTTTCGTGGAAAAGTGTGAAATAGACACTTGTTATCTCTTTTACTATTGAGTTTGTTATATGTTATGAGCTTGCTTCATAAGCAATATATTTAAGAAACTATTAGTTGTTATAGTTGATTCATTTATTAGACATACCAATTGTATTTTGATAATCTTTTGATAGTGTTCTACAATAATAACGATAAGAATATTGCATATTTTAAGTATTTAGAGGTCAAATATTTAACCATAAATAACTTATACAAAAAGATGACATTACAAATTTAAAGACTATACTTTGATTGATTATATGTTTGTTGATCACCTAACTAAAGGACTTTGCATAATATTTTTGACAAATATGTCTACAATATGAATGTTTTGAAATTTTCTATCACTGTAAGTTAAATGTGTTTGTATATTTTCTCTAGATATAGTTTCTTTTCGTACGTATTATATTGGTATTGTTTTTCATTGATGGCCATAATTTTGATCTTAGTTATAGATATTATTTTGTATTGTCATAATATCAGAAAAGTTCTTTGTTCTTAAGAGTTGTGTTACTCTTATGCATATAATAGATCATTGGTATGTTTATAGCTTGAACTTGATCATCTTGTGTCGCTTGACACATTCAGGTATATTGAAATACTTGTATGTTTATAAGACATAGTAGGATATCAGTTCTAATCCCATATTTTAAATGTAATTTAGCGTACAATGAAAGAAAATAAATTTCTTTATTGCAATTTAGCATAAGGTTTTGAAAAATCAAGATTGACAAAAGAATTATGGTGCATTATACACGATTTAGGAGCTACTGTTGTTTGTCACACTCTATTTTTTCATTTATATTAGTAAGGTTGTATTAGATTGGTGTCATGTATGATACATGTTTATGATATCTTTCAATACCAAACATCTTATGATGAACTTTGATTATCTTTAGATATAATGTTTTACAAATATCGACTAAAATACAACATTATTTTATTCTCTTAGTCTTTTTTTTAATTATAGACAAGAAAGTTAATATTTGTCCAGGGAAAGAGTTTTAATTTTTTTTATTAGATATTTATTAGTTACTATTTTTAAATTAAGGTTTAAAAATTTAAAATCAATCTGGTATTAAGATAATAAAATGACAAATAAATAACGTAACTAAATAAACTAAAGTTTAATAAAAAAATTAGTACTTTATAATTGTGATCAAGTACTTATTAAACTTATAATAAGGAGGCTTAATAAAATTATTACAAATAGCTCTTATGTCTTTTGTACCTATAATTAAGTTTCACATATATTCGGTTTTTTGTTTCTAATTTGTCAAGAGATTTGTAACATCGTTTTAAGCAACTTTTATAAATTTCAACCATTTATTCAAAGGTCGTACGAACTTATTAAAAATAAGTCACAAAAAATATGTTTTCGTGTTATTTTTGTTTAAACAAATTCATAATTAATCATAGACCAATAGATACAACTTGTATTATATATAGCACAACACTCATTGCAACTATTTCTTAGAACTTAAGTGGCCATTCAATTCTTCTGCTGTTCCTCGTATTATGCACCACCGAACGAGAATCGATTTGCTTTGATTGATTTTTTTTTTCTTTCATATTTAGATCGCCAGCCAGCAACAACAATCCCTGAAGTTAAGTTAAACGTTAAGTTTCAACGAATGTACAGTAACAACTCGATGTTCGGAAATTTTCATGTCTATGAACACCACGAAACTTCCCTTCTTTACGACATGAGTTGATTGATTCTGTCCCTTGTTTGTCCTTCTGCCCTATCATTAGTCCGTCCGCCAATAATATTAGTGCTTACATTGAAATTCAATAATTTCCAGTTCTGAGGAGGAGTAGACACCAAGGCACAGGGTGAGCAACTAAATTTCTCCCTTTGTGAATGCATAAGGTCCCAAAGCATACGGAATCTGTAAAGTGAAATGAGTGCCATTGGAAGAATGATCAAGAATGGTTTGACCGAGTTTTATCTGTATCAGCTTCGTGTTGGTACCAACCACTACACATTTGGACTTACAACCACCGAATACTTATGGCGTTTATCTTTAAAGCCCATATGTACAAGTCAGTCCCATCAACCACAAACAGTTGTTCAAGCAAAAATGGGGTCAAATTCACTAGGTATCATCACCCTTCAATTGTATTTCTTTTGCTCCTAACTTGTGGCCCCTGTGACACATGTAATTGTCCCATTTGGTTGATGACATTGGGCCCCTTTCCTAAACTAGGGTAAGAAACTCCTTATCTAACTTCAGTATCAATAAGCGTAGCCTTGCCCTTTGCTTCCGTTACTGGTCGTTGGTTGAGTTAGGCCTGCCTATTGTCTTTGTCTCGACTCCTACTAGACCTTAACAGCCAAGCAAGTACTTGAAAAGCCTGGACTAATAACATGTTTGTTGGACAAACAAGATGGTCCCCCTTCATGTTCAATTCATTGTTGACACTTAGCTTCTCTTCATTGGCTTCCTTTCCTTGGTTGTATTGGATTTGTGGTTCTGCTTCACGGTTGACTGATTCTATTGTTCTGGTAAACGTGAACTATGCTCAATTCATAGCCACACTGAAGGTGACAAAGACCACAACTTAGTTTATCAACTATTTGGGTTATATTCTTAGAACCATCTGCATGCAAAGTGGAGTTTCATCAAGGTTTGTGCGGTAAAAGGAGAAGAATGGCTAGAAGTTCATACTCAGATAATTATAAATTCTTTAATTTGGCATATATACTTGCACCATTTTGCTCTTGGTATTATAATCTTCTGGTTTTTCATTGACACTGTCAAGTACTTGAGAAATCTAGAAAGAAAAGATAAATATAGTGATGAAGAATCAACATGATGTGCAGAATAGGGAAAAGGACTGAAGGAATATGAGGAACATCGATGGAAAAGGTATAGCAGGAAGGGAAAAACAGTTAACATTTTAATTAGTCAACATCTAACATGGCAGATACTTACAAAGTAATAACAGACAAATCATATTTAGACAGAAAACTGAGTAATAGGAAGTTTAGCATATTCAGGTTAATTGCATTAATTTACAGAAAGAATTCCCCACTGATAGAAACATGAAGATCATCAAAAATTAGTTCTTTCCACTTCCAACATCTACTTCTTTAGTTCAGCAGTAATTCCCTTTATCTTCAAGAAATATCAAAGTCTTGAGCGTAGCTGAGCTGTTCCATCTCCCAACTCGATCTTGAAGCAACTCCTTCATGAGAGGGTACATACTCCTATATATCGTGTACAAGCAAGAAAAACCGTAAGACCACCAGCCAACACTTGAACACGGTGAAAGTAGACATTGACATATCAAAAAAGACATTAAATTTTATTTTCACCTCTAATTTCTTCACCAATTCCTTTGCTGTTGGAGCAGATACAATAATAGTACGTGCACTAGCATTTATGAATCCTTCCTCCACAGCTTTGTCAATGAACGAGAGTAGAGAATTGTAGTATCCATCGACGTTTAACAAGCCAACCTTCAATATAAGACACCATTAATCTCTGGAAAGTAATGCAATTAATATGTCATGCGGAGGAAAAAATGGTGTTCTTTTTAATGTAATGATGTTTCACAAAAAAGATAACAGCACAAGCACGAGTCTTTACCGGCTTGTCATGTATCCCAAGTTGAGCCCATGTTATGACTTCAAGTAACTCTTCAAGCGTTCCATAGCCACCTGTAAGGGATGCATTTCTTGTACACAATTAATCACTAATTTCTGACCAAAAGGAGGCCATATATAACAGAAGATCAAATAGAAAAATTAAGAAACTTGAGATTAAAATTAATTGCTTATTTCCAAAACTAAGCTGTAAGCTTGGTCTATTTATCTGTTCCCTTTGTCGATACATAAGATGATCAGAGTTGATAACTCATGGAGATTTTAAACCTCTGATTATTTTTGAAACGTTATCTGAAACAATTTCCTGGTTTTAATTGGGTTGGGAAGGGGAGGGTGGTCAAGAATTCTTCCCTTGTCCTTAACAAGATATCTTTAATGCAACCATTGTGAAACAAAGGCAAAAGCATCCGCCACCCATGCAGGTCATGATTGCTCTTATTTTCTCATGCTACGGAGAGTATGATTCTATTTCTAATTCTATGGGCGTGGCTTGTGGGGATTCTATGGCATGATAAGGAGACCACAGGAAGATTAAAGTGACTGTTATATTCACTTTGTCTTCTATGTTCCAAATATTTTGAAGTTTGATAAAAGTGGCTTAAAGGAAAGAAATCATTGCTTGGTAGGTGAAGTTTCTAGTTGACCAGTACTGTGTGGTAGAAATCTGTCTGTAATGTCCTTTACTATTTGCTGTTAATATGCTAGGAAATAAATGCAGTAGCATTACAGGCTATAGGACTAACGAGGAAACGTTAGGAATTGAGAACATGAATCAGGGAAGCAGGGTGCCTTTGCAGCTCTAGTTTTCAGTGTGAGATGTTGACAGGTCAGGTTTGGGGTTTTAAACGTGCTCTGTAATCATGGTTATAGCGAGCTGTATAGAGGTTTAGCCATTAAAATGCTGTCTTCCCAGGACTGGCAGAAACCATTTTTGGTATCAAAAGCAACTGCTGCCTCTTGAAAGTTTCATCTCATACTAGTATGGCATAGCTCCTTTCCTCCTAAATTTGTGAAAAATGGAAAGGCGCTTCATTCTTGTGGAAGGATTAACAAGAAAATTTTAAAAGTGAAAAGCACAACCAGTTAGTCGTCTAAAATTGATTTCTATACTACTATTTAGTATGGACTATAGTCTATGGAGCTTTATGTCCTATTTAGTATGGACTATAGTCTATGGAGCTTTATATTTCCTTAAGGAGCACGACCCAGTAACTTTTCTGACGAGTTTTAAGGCCTATAAAGATGGGTATTTATTGTTCGGCTTAACATTTTCTTATCTGTTCAAAAATTTCTGGTTTTTTTTTTTGCTCTTTAGTTTTTAGGTGGGGAAGAATCCTCAAAAGACTAGACAGCAAGGATTCAAAGAAAGTAAAGTTCTTAGCAAGTTTCTGCTGGATCAAAGCATGGATATGACGAATTTTGCATGTTTAAATTAGTGAAAAAAGGGACTTCTCATTTCCAACTGAAAGTTCAGAGGGCATATACTAACCTGGCAACGCAATGAATGCATCTGAATGTTTAGCCATCTCCGCTTTTCTTTGATGCATACCGGCAACAGCTTTCACTTCCCCTACTGTTTCACCAGTTAACTGCAATTAAGTCACAAAAGAAATCAATCAATAAAAGGGCTCAATGGAGACAGCGATAAAGATAAGAATTTGGAGTTTTCTGCAACCAAGCAATGATGATTGCTGCAGGAACAGTGGAGTGCCCCAGCAACATCTTGGACTAGTTAATGAAAGAGCAAAAGAAAAAGTAAAAGATGAAAAGATCCGAAGAAAGTAATACTCAGAATAAACATACAAGTAGACAAGTAAACCAACAGAAAGATAAAACTCCATATGTGAAAAAATGAGTATACCAAGTCAAAAATACCCGAGGAAGATCATGAATAAGGCTGTGAAGTACTCAGAAGCACAAATTTTTGTTAATGGAAGAAAAACAAAAGTTATGGGTTGAGAGAAAATGGAATACGTAATACGCAGAGAAAAGGGTAAGTAGGAAACAACAAAGGAAAAAAACCAATATGAAGGTCGTTAAATAAGCGAAGTGTTCAAAAAGAGTAGCCAAAAACAAAACATGAAAACTATAGATTTGAGAAGAAATAAAGCTAAGAAAGTAGAAGGCCAAAAATCTGTACCTGCATAGCTTTTATATATAAAAAGTAATAAAAAGTTTCTGGCTTTTTAAGAAACATAACAAGAAAAGGTAGAAGACTTTTTCTAGCTCTAGCAGACATACCTCTCGAGGCATGAGCGTCTTGGGAATAACCCTGCGGGTAGACAATAACATGACAAAAATTAGATGAAGAGAAAGAAAAACAGTAACCAGAACATAGCTAACCTCATTGTTTTTGTTTATTAATCTACTTTATCCATTACAAACCACGTTACAAAACAAACTTGAATACAAAGTCTAATTACCCGATAACATGACGACCACCATCATGAACTGCTTGGGAGACCAAACCCATCAAACCTATGCTGCCCCCTCCATAGACCAAATCAATGTTCCTAGAGACCTGCAAACAATGTGATGATTATATTCTGTTCATGGAAACAAAAATGAAACAATTTTTGGGCACAAGATCATTGTTTTTAACGTGAGAATATACTCGGATATGCATTCTTTATCCCCTTCGAAAAGGGTTTTGTTGCTTTAGCCTGCATTCAACTCGCTTGTATGACAAGGACACTGCCACTAAATACATTAATGGATTTTAATTTCTTCTGAGAGGGAGAAAAAAGGATAGAGGATTACACAAAAGAACTCCAGAACGGAAAAACCCAGGATGAAAATTTGTCTCAGTGCCAAGGAACAGTTACAGATACGTAATGTCAGTAAATAGGACAGGTCACAAGCAAGTTGTAAACAGAATAAGCACACAACAACCCTCAGGAGTGGGATAAAACTCCAAGAAACTTCCTTTTACATGTCTAGCAAATTGGTTTTTATGTCTAAGCAAGAAATAGCAATAACTTATCAAGTTTATAAACACTACGGATTAGCAAGAAAATAACAAGTATAAGTAGAACACAGGCCAAAATCTCCATTGAAATAGTTTAAAGTTGTAACTAATACCAGTTCATTTCCAAGCTCAATAGCAGCGTCTTGGTAACTCGTCTTCTTCCCTTGACTACTCCCACAAAACACACAAATTCTCCTAAACTTTGATGATGATGATGATTGATCCACTGCCACACTACCCATCTCAGTTTCACTCTCTTTAACACTCACACTCTGCCCCAATATACCCTGTTTCTACTTTTGCCTAAAGTGCAAGAAACAAGAATCTCCTACGCGTTACTCTTTGTCTCTACTATTGTTCGCTAAGCTATTACACCAAATATGTCAAAGAACATTGCAAGTATGAACTTGACTACACTTTTGTTGCTTGTCCACTACTCATATTGAGTGCGTTTGCTTCGACTCGTATGCTATATATAAACCTTAACACACGTGAGTGCTCCTCTCTATAGCACGCTCGCTATACACTGCGCACATACACCAACTAATATTGGTACGCGTGGAACTTCTCTTCTCTTTTCTTTCTTTTTCTTTCCCCCGTCTCTTTCTATTTGTTCCTAACTTAGCAAATGCTAATATAAATTTTCTTAAATAAATAAAATTAATAATTATTATTATTTTAGGTTTCATTATCGACTAAGTATTAGTACTTTGGTATCAAAAAATAGATTGTTAAATAAAAATTAATTTATTTATTTTTGTTTCTAAAAATTTATTGATTAATAAAAATTGACTGATTAATTAATAAATAATTCGTTTTTAACAACAAGTATTATTAAAATAAATTAAAATCGAACTAAAAAATTGACTATAGTTCAAAACTTTTACTATTGAATCGGTTGAATTTTTTAATCATTGAATATATTTTACTAGTTTATCAGGAATTATTTATGGGACTGTTTTATCTTACAAATTTATGATTTGTAAAAGCTTGTTAGGTCATATGAATACAGCCAACTAAGGTTGAGTTCCTTGGTAAACTTTCTAAGCATCATTAAACAAAGCCAAATTTCAGTATAAGGACAGGCATCCCTTTACATTAAGCCATCAAGAAAAAGCAAGTAATGACAAAATGGGATGGGTACCATTTCTTTTTAATCCTCCTGAAATGGGCACTTCCAATAAGAAAAGGGTTAAATTATAAACAGAAACAGAGATCCATCAGAGCCAAAGTATGGGAGAAGTTCAGAAGAATCAGAAGAAGAAATGGGTCTTAGAGCATTGTGCATTTTGGTGATGATTGAAGTAAGAAGACACAAGTGGGTTAACCCCCATCACCTTGTACCCCTCAGTCGACACAATTGTTTCTTATTTAGGAAACATCTCAATTTAAATACATTCATCCCTTCTCTTCCCTCTTCCCCAATTATCCCATATCGCCTCTCTTCCACCACCACCTTCAACCTCACATTCTCCGACCATCCTACCCTCGACCATGTACTTCCCTTGTCTGTTGTTTTCCTACTTCTCACCTATCAAATTTTAGTGACTTTACAAAACATTGTTTGCTGTCTGTAATATAGTGATGTCTCATCATGTCATTATATTGTTTTGTTGAGACAAATTAATTAGAGAGAAACATGTAATACAAGTATATATTATACTTATGTTTAAAAGTTGTCTTCCTTTTGTATATGCAATTGACTTATTAGATAGGTCCATCGAATAATTACTCCTCTGCTAAGCTACACTGTTAAAAAACACATTCTATAACCCATTATCCATTATCCATTAGCCCACTTGATCATTCTCTCTTATTAATTGTTATAATAGGTGCTTGCTTAATGTGGTGATTGCCTGGATTGCAGGAACTGAACTCATGCTATTAAACTAATGAGTATTATCTATGTGTCTATTACTTAAACATCTCCAATCCCAAGATTGGCCTTTCTGGCCTGATTCTTTGCCTTTACTCTTGCTCTTTTTGTTTAATGCTCTTCTGTCTACTTCCTCCAGGTATTGAGATTATAAACCCATAATTACCAGTTCCTAATGGGGGATTGAGCCCTTTAATTATTACATATAGCTCCTGCATGCTTGCATGCGCATTTTGACTCATGTTTTTGTGTGTTAGCGATTGTCCATTGTCGTTTGTATATGAGTGCCATTCACTGTTTATCTTCTTCATTATTTTTTTCTTCTTCTTCTCGGTGTGACAGAGATTGAATCACCAATCAGAAAACGTTAAAACCCTTTTCACTGCTCATTGTTTGTGTTAACTCTTCTATCGAATTGATCAAAACATAACAATTTTCAATCTACCTTTGAACAAGGTGAACAGAAGAAAACTTGAAACAAAAGGAACGTACAGTACCAAAGAATATACTGATACGCTTTTCACGATAAGCCAACTCTTATACTTTACAAGTGAAGATGTGTGTACGTGTAATGTTTATATTCTCTTGTTAAAGCAGTGACGATCAGCACAGTTAAAAAATACAAATATTTGTTATATTTTCGATTAAAAATGCACGTGAAAAACTATATCATAAGAATTATGAGGAAGGAACAGAAAAATTAATGTACAGCTGCAAAAAAAAAAGAAAAGATTCTGATCATGAGACTTTCACGCCTGTATGCTGCAGGAAGGTGTTGCTAAGCAAAAGACGGAACCTGCAAGCAAGCATCTGTCACCACCACCTTCTTAGTCCTACCAGCACCCGACCTATCTTTTATTACCTCCTTCATTTCCCAATGACTTTGATTTCCGTTGCACAGTCCCCAAAACTTGCTGGATTTCTGATCTTATCTAGTTGGCATTTTTTATCAGTTCCATACATTACACGCCAGTACACTTACGTTATGCTCGATCAAGATTCATGTATTCTTAGATTCAAAATTGTAAAATTAACAGCAAATATTCCAAAGTTTCAAACTTTCAATGGGATGGGACAGCTAGGCATTGAAGCAATTCCTATCCGGCATGCACCAGTTGCATGCCAGACTAGTGTTATAGTGAATGTGTCTGTGTACTGATGAATAATGAATCATTCAGGAACAGAATCAGTCATGCCTGAGCCAAAAGCAAAGCCAAAGCCAAAGCCATCTCTTTCTCATTCATCCATTAATAGTATTTTGTAATTGTCTGCAGCCACTGATTTGTCCAGTGAAGTATCAATTCGCTATTCTATCTCCCTCTTATGACACGTGGCCCCAGGTCCAGTGAAGCATTCATGTAACTATATATCCCACAGTCTGCTTTTCTGTTGACAAGCTTTCTGGGCTCCGTCCAGCCAACAGGAGTTGAAATGTGTCAAGCCTTCTCGATTGTCTTCTTCTACAGTTCTCAGAACTTCTTTTAAGCTTTTCCTACGGTGGTCTTAGAAAAGTTAGTGCAGTCGAGTAGGGCCCTTATGAGTCTCCTAAAGCAAAACAGAGATATTATTCATTCTCTATAGAATGGACCATATGGCATTATAATATTAGGAAAATACACGAAAATTTGAGTAAACATATATATAGATGAATGTTTGTTTTTGGCTCACTTTCGTTTTGGAGAAGATATGAACCTCTTTTTATTTTAAAAAAAAGTTTAATTAGTGCTTATGTAAATATTCTTGGCCCGTTTGGCCATATATGTTAAAAATTAGTTTGATTTATGTCATATGTTTAGCAAGGTTATTTAGTTGTCCGAGTCTTTAGGAAGTCAGTAAATTGTTGCTAAGTTGTTGAGTCACGATAGTAGTAGTGGGTAGTTTTTATTAATGTTTTTGTGACCCATGTTGGCCACTATGCGTAAGCCTTATATAAGGCCTTGTTTTGATAATTTAATTGATGTGTGAGTTAACGTCAGTTTCCCTTTATATCATTGTTCTCATCTTCTCTGCTCACCTCTTTTTATTGTTTAACGTTAAATAATTCAACATGGTATCAGAGCCATAGATCCTTAAGGGACTGTGAGATTGAGTGAAAAAAAAAATTCTTCCAATGGCTGCTATAGCAATTCAACTACTCTCCTACCCCCAAATTTTAATGGTGAAAACTATCAAGTATGGGTTGTCAAGATGAAGCTCATTTAAGAGGTCTCGACTTATGGCAATAGGTGGAAGAAGAAAGAGATTACTAGCCTTGGGAAATAATCCAACACTAATTCAAATAAGAGCTCATGAAGAAGAAGTAGCAAAAGCTCCAAGAACGTTATCTATTATTTTCTCTGCAGTTTCAGAATCAGTTTTCACAAGAATTATGACTTGTGAAACAGCTAAAAACGCTTGGGATATGTTGAAAAAATTATATCAAGGCAATAAAAGAATGAATAAGATGCAAGTTTTAAATCTCGAAAGAGATTTTGTAGCTTTGAGCATGAAAGAACATGAGAGCATACAAGAATATTATGATCGATTGATAACTTTGGTGAACAAAATATGGCTATTGGGGGAGGATCTATCCGAGAGCAAAATTGTAGAAAAGATTTTGATAAGTTTGCCCGAAAAATTTGAGGCAAAAATTTCATCTCTTGAAGATTCAAGAGATATTAATGATTTAACTTTATCTTAATTGATTAATGCTTTGCAAGCACAGGAGCAAAGAAGGGCCATGCGGAAAGTTGAAACTGAGCAAATCGATGAAAGAGCTCTTCTAGCCAAATCGTCAAAAAAAAAAGGTAAAATTCCTCAATGTGATCATTGCAAGAAACTGGGGTATGAAGAGAAAGATTGTTGGCATAAGGGAAAACCTCAATGTTTCAACTGTAAAAAATTTGAACACCTAGAGAAAAATTGCATATTGAAAAAGGAGCAAGCAAATATGGTGGAGCTGGTTGGTGAAGAAACTCTTTTTTTAGAGTTGGTGAAAAGTGCGCCAAGATGTTTTTGGAGAGACATGCTCCAATGATTGTAGGTTGGTGAGAAGGGCCGTAACAAGATGATGAGAAGTACATCAATTGGTGAAGAGAAGTACTTCACAGAATATTCTAAAGATGGGGAGAAGTGCTCTAAAAAATTTGAATTGTTGTGTAAAAGAAGTTGCTCAAGAGCTGACTTAGTCAAAGTTGTCAATTTGTTTCCTAAACTGATTTCTGTATATTTCAGTTTAAGGGAAGGTGTTAAAAATTAGTTTGATTTATGTCACATGTTTAGCAAGATTATTTAGTTGTCCGAGTCTTTAGGAAGTCAGTAAATTGTTGCTAAGTTGTTGAGTCACCATAGTAGTAGTGGGTAGTTTTTATTAATACTTTTGTGACCCATGTTGGCCACTATGTGTAAGCCTTATATAAGACCTTGTTTTGATAATTTAATTGATGTGTGTAAGTTAACGTCAGTTTCCCTTTATCTCATTGTCCTCATCTTCTCTGCTCACCTCTTTCTATCGCTTAATGTTAAAAATTCCAACAACATAAGTATCTCTATATTTCGCGATCGACAATATATTTAAGTCGATGGATGGAAAATTTCCTTTTCTCGATCTTATTTTGCATAGAAATTTGAAAACTATAATTCTAGTTTAGCCAAAAAGATATGAATTTTCTCGTATTTCATAAAATTACTTATCTTAGATCCCTATGATTAGATTAGGTGTCATTTGATTTGAGTAAGCTTGGCAAAACCCTTGTATAATTTCTTCGATTTCTTGATAAAGATAAATATGACCATTGGTTGTTCAAATGTATATTCAACAAATTTCTTTTTTATACTCCTTACTATAATGATATTAAAAATATGATTAATTGTTAAAAAATTGGAAAACATGAACATCTTGTTTTATTATAACTTTATTTATGCATTATGGTTGAGACGAGTGAAAGAGTGCAAACCTAACCTGATATTCTCACAGGATATGCAATTTTGTGGTTAACAAAAATAGAAAATCGACAAAATGAATGACAAATTCCAATTGTAAAAAGGTAACGATTACTAAAAGGGCAAAGAAACAGGCATGCCCCATTAGCATAGTCTCCGATGTCTCTGTTGCATGCCTACCATAACACATTGTTTAAATGTCAACTAAGTGATGTGTTATTGTCGCGTATGGAACATTGATCATTAGGAGATTGAACCAATAATCAATAGCTTACTTAACCCTTTCTCACACGCTACCCAAAGCTCCTTCTGCTTTGGTTATAATCAGATGTCGACAGCTATCAATTCTGTTCAGTTTCTGAAACACTTGACTACTCCAAAAAGGTTGAGAAATCACCTGAAAACAGCTCCTCCTCAAGTTTACTTCAACTAGAAAATGGGCACCTTAGACGCGTCCATGTCGTGCTCATTAGGGCGTTGAAGATGAGAGATAAATAGTACCGGAGCTAATGGCTGTATCCAATTCTACGTTATATGGACTTACCAACAGCAAACTGATAACGTGTAGTAGTTTTTATACATATGAATGTGAAAGAAACCTGCATATTACTCAGACTAATTGTGCTGTGGTAAATCATTCTTTACGTGAATTTGGTATAGCTAAGTTTGAAAATTTTTAGGTCTCAAATTATAAAATTTGATGTGGACCCTTATGTTGAACTATTTGAAAGAGGCAATATAATTGAAGTGTTTATATGTTGGCCTAACATCTTTTTACCACCAAAAAAAGCTGCATAATTTTTAAATTTTACAAGCTATTTTGCAAGAATCCTGAAGAACTTCAGATGAAAATGGGTCAGTACCTTTTAGGGAAGGTACTTTTTTTCAAAAATCTAAGGAAATATGCTATTCCAATTTCTCCGGGTATTTCATGCTTGTTTGTAATGCCTTTGTGGACATTAAGATCTAAAATATAGGAGTAGCCATGTCTTGTCCCATAAGGTTATGTAAATACATCCGCACACAGGCCTGGTTGTACCTTGCAATTGCGGTATGACACAGACTGAAGAATTCGTGAATCCTATTATAACATTTCTGTCTTCTTCTCCAGGAATGTTTTTATTTCATCCTAAAAGTTCCTAGTCTCTAATGAGATTCAGGATCGATTCCAGTAAATTTTAACTTCAAATTTACCAAAAGCAATAGGGTGATGTCAATATATATGCCATAATATACAAAGGTGTGACTTTTCACGGTAGGCATAGGTATACAGTGGAATTGGAATATAAGTGCAGGTACATATGAAAAAGATAAGATAAGGATCTTAGGAGTTGATTGGCCAAGAGTAGTTGGCATCTTATACAAGCAAATGGATGCTTTTTGGCCAAGGCAGAAAATGACACAGCATCACTGTAGAAAAATTTCATATCCTCGTTCACTTTCCTATGGTAATACACCTTCAACGAGCGATCCACGTACGCTGCCTCAGGACGATAGCTTACATGTTTATCCTGAACAAAATACCAATTGGAAAATTACCTTCTTCTTACAACAACAGGATTTGGTTTTCTGTTCATGATATGTCTAACAAGCATGCATGATGTGTAATTTTTCAAAAAAAGCATGCATGATGTCCCGACTCATTCTTTTCTAGTACAATGTTTGCTTCTAATAAAGGTTTTATAATAGATTATGATAATTATGACTGGTTCAGATGCAAATGTGATAATTAGTTACCATTTTGAATACTAATTAGAGCAATAATGGCGTTGGCAAGTAGTAAATTGCTATTTGAAAGTTTGATTTTGGGATTTCATTCGAGAGGACTATGTCCTCCAGGTAATCAAATGTTCAAATCGTTTGAAGTCACTTTTTAGCTAATAGAACCAAGTGAAGTTCCCTTTTTTTCCCCTTACCTAATTTAATCAACAGGCAGACACCATCAAGTATATCTGGAGCAATCTTTTTGGACCATTAATCGATTCACCTGACCCTTAAAAAATCATGAATGAGGGTAATAACCCTTCATTGTTTTTCTGTTTTACATAAAGGAAGAATAATGATAATTCATCAGAAACCGAAGACTTTAGAGGCTTCTGTTAGACTGCTTTTTCAGTTGTTTCTGGTTTGACTTGAGTTACTTGAACAGGCAAAGAAAAGCCTAACTTGAAGGGACTTTGACCCATTGAATGTATATAAAACCCTTAAATGTAAACAGAACATGGGAAAAGCAGGAAGATCACATGATTTTAACACACTTTGGTCTAGTTGAAACGACCTTTGGCTCTCCAAAATTGGAAAGCAACATGAATTAGAAAGTTGGTGATCTTAAGCTGTTCCTTGTTCGTCAACTTTTTTGCATCTAACGGAAAAAAACAATAATTACACTATGGTAAGGGCCTCTTAGATTCATGGATTCAAATCCCAACCAGATTGATTTTGATATTAAAAAGTTAGGCATCTTCCTGAAGTTATCTTTTGACTTGCATGTACTCAAGTTCCACGGGACAAGATAAAGCATGCAAATTTCACTTTATGACCAAAGAGTAGTAAAGACGCACCGACTATAATTTAAAAGTTAGAACCATTTGAACGAAAAGTTTGGCTGCCGGCACGGTTCATTTCCTCTGTTAGCAGCAGCAACAGTGCAAGAGACCTTTAATTTAGGATTATGAAGCTAGTTTTCAACTTGAATTAAGGCTTTTGAGTAGGTCGGGATTAAATGTTTTCAATTATCCTACTTCAACATGTATGTCGATTCATTTGATACTTAATTTCTACTTGTGAAATAAACTCAATTATCATATTACTTGTTTATGGGCTATGCAGCCATTGTTTAAGAATTGCAATTCTCTATAACGTACTAAAAAAGGTTAAGATGAGTCCTTCTAGCTAAATGATAGTATTATTTGAAGTTTTAGATTCAAGTCTAAATATGTTAATTACTATTATTTATTTGGGTTGAACTTATTATTCAATTTTAATTGATTCATTAATAAATAATTTATTTAAAATATGTAATTTGCAAATTTAGTTATCGTTCCTAAATTTTCGTGTAATCTGAAACATAACCTTGAGGTCTAGCTTCAAATGGATCACTTGTCCAATTTAAAGTAAACAACTATTCTTAATTGTTGGTTAGCTGTAGTAATTCCATGTTGTCAAAACATGAAAAGATTAGGTTTTTGAAAGTTTCAAAAGACAGAAATAGACCTCTCTGCATGCTCATGCTGTCCGTTTAGAGTTTGCTGGGACTGTAATTGATTTGGTGGACCTCACTAAACCCTTACTATGTAGAAGCAGAATACTTAATCATGATTATGCTAACGGTTTCAATTGGTCCAGATATGATATTAGTGTTACTGTGATCAACCAACGGACTTAGTAACACATTTGTCAGCATAAATTACAAAAGAAAAGGTTCAATAGATTCCTATGTCCCACAGTCCACTTGACGCAGAAGATTTCTTAATAGAATCTATACCGTTGTTTCAGTTAATTTCAAGTCAAACCTAAGCGCCCCTTGAATTATTGGGCATAAACAAGGCACTAACTTATCTGTGATCATATTTTGTTGTTTAATTAAAGTTTCAAGTAATAATAAGGGCAGTAATCACATTGACAAAGATGATCACTACAATTATAAAACGATAAATACAGGTTAATTAAGTAGTCTAAATCTTAACTAATAACTTAATCATGAATAGGGTATGGTTTTGCCATAAACTTTGCCAACTAAACACAAATCCCACGAACTTTCAGGTGAAGCTTCGATTTATAAGTCCAGCTCTTCCTTCCCCTCTCAAAACATCTAACCAAGACTACATTTTCACCGAAAGTTTTGCAGAAACATTAATAAAACAGCCAAAGTCGTCAATAATTTAATAGGGACAAACATTTAGGAGAGACAGGTTGCGAACATTTCGGGAAACAAAGAAAGATGGGGGCAGTGCAGACATGTAGAGCAGATTGGTATGGTTTGGTTGAAGATCTGTGTCTTCTGTTCTTAGGACACGGTTATATGCCAATTTAATACTTCCCATCATATGTGGTTCCTCCGGTATTCCAAGGATTTATGTTGTTTTCTATAGCTACCTAAGCTAGATGCTAGTTTAGTAACATGGTAAGGTTATCTCATTTCTTGTTTTCATGTTTATTCTCAAAGTCCCCGGAGGTGACATTTTTGAAAGCGATAATTCTGCTAGGGATCAAGTAGTTGGTGAACTCATGACGTGCTTTTCTTGCACTTCAAATTAATTAAGAACATTTTAAGATGATAAGGTAAAGCCCTAAGTTTAGTTTATCTAAGTTACGTTCTATTAATTATTTCTACACAACGGATACTCCTTGTATTATGTAACAAGCATAAGCATATCATTTAACAAAAATATTATTTTTGCCAATCAAATATTTAGAGGTCTAAACCTAAGGAGAAGAGTATTGCTAGCACAAACAAATACTCAAATCACATGTTTTATTTCCTTGTTTTAATAAGACAAAAATAAGTTTGACATATATACAAACCACTTCTTATAGATTTACTCATTTCTAAATATTTTTTACATTTAAAATTTTTGAAAAATATCTTATGATATTTGTTAATTCTTAGATAATATACAAGAAGGAGATTGAATTGCATATATTTATTTCTTAACTTAATGAATGACTTATCTATACTAACGAATAGTTATAATAAATTTATATAAGATAAAATAAGCAGTGCAAAATAAAAGAGAGCAAAGAAAGAAAGAAAAATTAATTTATAATTATTCCATCAATCAACTTTTGACCTACCTTTTTCCCTAATTCGTTTGAGAATTTAGTGTAGTGTTATTCAATAAGCTTAGAGAAACATTTTTTACATATATCTTCTTTTTGAGTGAAGAAGAATCTTTTACATATCTCTTTTGTCAAGGACGAAGAGGAACCCTAACAATTCAATTGCTCTTTCAATTACTATCTCAATTACTCAAACCCAATACAAGAATTTATTTTATGATCACTTATTGCAATAAAGTTTCCCATCATGCTTATACAAACATAAATGTAATGAAGTATTTTCAAAAGCTTCTAAAACTGTCTCAATACCACCAAAGATCTTTTTCACAATGAATATATGGTCTGTTTATTCTTAAAACAACTAAATATGTCTGTCAGAGACATAAATCAATCATTTAATGACCAGCAACAATGACATTGGTTGGCCAATTTATGACATTTCTTGATCAATGTATCAACCAACATTCTAGTACAAACTTATGGTACACAAAATATCTATAAGGATACTAGTTGATTAATATGTCATACTGATGGACTTAGTAAGTACAAAATGAACAAACTACTTTAAAACTCTAACATAAGTCAACCAAACATTCTAAAACAAGATTTTGTTTTCAAAAGTTCTCAAGTTTTCAAAGATTAAAACATACTTATTTGATAACAAATTGATTCAACACTATTTCAAAAGTTTTATTATAATTATTTTAATCATCAAGATTTTCTTTAAACTTAAACTAAATTTACTCTTGATTGTGAAAGATTTATGAATTTCAGCAAGAGAAAAAGGAAAGATCTAAGAAGAACTAGGGAGATGATAAATAATGATATGACTCTACTGAAAATTACCGAGGGCATAACCCTCAATAGAAAACTTTGGTGTACTAGGATATGGAAAAAAAAATTCACATAAAGAGGTCCTTTTTGTTTTTATAAGTCTTTTAAATATTTTCTTTTGAGTCTTATATCTTATATTTAGCCTAAATATTGAATATGTATAACTTCCCTCTTAATTATTTAGCCTAACATTTTTCTTATTAGCCTACATATTTTCTTGTAATGGCTTGTTTAATTAATTAATTTATTTGTCTTTTTTTTGTTTGTGTATTTATTTACTTACTTTATCTTTTAATTTTATTCTTATATCGTATTCTAAAATTGTTGCATTATTTATGATATTACCTGTTTTATTTATTTTATTTTGTTGGATTTGGCCATGTATACATACATCACATTCATGATAATATAGCAGAAGTGTCTAAATCTAAATTCTGACACCATGATAACCCCGAAAAGCCAAAATCACACATGCATGTATAAGATTCTTAAGAACATGAAAATTTAAACAATTGCACATTTAAATTTCTCCTCCTTTCTTGATTTTTCTCCTTGTTTGGATTGTTGCAAACGCCAAACCCTTCCTTGATCAGCCAAGAACACGCAAAGATGAAGAAAAAAAACAATATGCAAGGGTGTTAGAATGCCAAACTTGATAAGTTCAAGTAGATGCTCAAATGAGGAGATAGATCAAGATTATCTTTCATGCAACTAGATTTATGCAACAATTGCATAAATTACATGAAGATAATCTAGACCTCTTCTCTTTATCTCTAGAACTCTTCTAGAGCCCTCTCTCTCACTTTAGTGTGTAAGACTAGTAAAAACTCTCTGTACATAAGTCAAGAACTCACTTATGTATCAATTGTTGAGGCTTCAGTCACGATCGTGGCCTACTTAAAACTAGCCTCGCCTTTGATCACGATCATGACCTACTTAAAACCAACCATACACACTATATTTTTCATCCGATCTTTAATGCGTGTGACTCATAAGTTTTCGATTATTTAGGTATTTGAATTAACTCTTAATTCAAGCAAATCATGAAGGGTTTCATTATGCCAATTTACCAGAATATAAGTGGATTAACACACTACTTATTCGATAGTTAATTATCCAACTTACGAACCTTTCTATAGACAATTACTGTGCAATTCGTCCTTTCACCATATTATACCCTGCTTGATTTAGAGTATGGGCTATATGTTAACGCCCACTAGACTGACTACGTCACTTCTAGTCTAAGTGATATTAGATCTTATCATGGGATCTCATTACTTTAGATGTCATTGAAGACTCTCTTCATGACACATAAGTGCTTTGGCCAAAAACTATTAGTAATGACCCCGAAAAGAGGCCGTGAGTATCATCTCCTTCTACTAGGAGTGATGAATCCTTTATTGGTTATCCAATTACCTTCGAATACAATAGTTGTACCCAATCATCACCCTAAGAGCGACCTCATCTTGAGGTAGCAAGGAATGATGTCAAAGCACAAGATTAGTATCCAAGATATCATTGAGCACCTCATTGACATTTGATAGGCCATCCATATGATAAACCTTATAGTGGGTCTTCTAATGTCTTTAACTCTAAACATTTCAAGCTTACAGTTTGTGATATCCACTGCTTGATTAGATCAAAGAGTATAACATGTGCTAGTCTATCTGGATTAATAATGTCCTGGCTTATTAATCCTATAACTAAGGATTATTTAGATACTAACATAATTGCACATGATAAGAATCTCCTTATCACGATCTCATCATGTTTTCCTTCATGCTATGTTTTGTATCATGGACTTCATTAATTTGATTTAAGATCGACATCAATTCATATCTAAACAAATATCAAATTAATGAAAATTGCCTTTTGTTTTATTAATCAAAATAAAGTTTGTACAAAAGTGCTAAAGGTGATTGCTTTTAAAGCACTACTCTAACATATATTATATTATATTGTATTGTATTGTATTTTATTGTATTGTATTATATTGTATTATATTATATTATATTATATTATATTATATTATATTATATTATATTATGTTATGTTATGTTATGTTATGTTATGTTTAATTAATATTTTTCACATGAATCTATCAAAAACTGCTTCTCTACTAGTTAGAGGTAAAGTTGCGTATTACTTAACTTTTCCAGATTTCATGTATTAGCAGGACTTTAACTGGGTTGTTGTTGCTATTTTTGTTACATATGATGAAATGACTATGTAATTTTTGAGCTACTAAACCATCAAAGTGACTAAGATAAGAATATATAAAAGATTACAATATTTGTTTCACATGAAAGGCTTCAATCTTTCTTGTTCTTGGTATACTTGACTTGAAGTACATTGAAGCTCTTTTAGATTGTATATATGCACTTCACTTTGCTCATTTTGTTCATCTTTTGAATGTTCAATTCATTTAATTGGCTTCTTAACTTATTTTACTTTTTCATTTAACTTGATCTTTCAAATATTGTATAATTTTATTATTATAGCTACTAATCTCACCAAAGTAAATTCATTAATAGCAATATATTATGTTATCATCAAAATTATTGATTAATACCTTTTTTGGTCAAATAATATCTCCCTTTTATGATGATAAAACATTTGGTAAACTTTAGAAAAAAAACAAAATATGTCAAATCAATATGTAATGCATGCTCCCCATCATGCAAGATCAAATTTTAATATCATCACTTTCTCACCTTATTTGTCAATATTCAAAGATATATGATATATAAATAAATTTCATATCTCCCTTTTTAGAAACACTATCATATGGTTAAAATACACGTGCAAAGTATTTATCAAGAAATAAACAAATGAGCCTATATACCAATATAAAGATTAATGTATTTGTCTTTCCATAGGTATATGCAACAATACTTTCTACCCTTAATTGTATATGCCAAGTTAATATGCTAAAATTCCATCTCTATGAAGGTAAATGGTTACTCTCTTTCATATAACAACAATAAGTACCTTACTTGATTCAATAATTAGTTTCTTAATACTAATTTTCTCAGTTGACTCATATGAGGACTCTTTATGATTATCCCTTTAAAATCAATTGTTAGAGACGCCATGTTTGTTACTCATTTGATATGAATGGAGGTGATACTAATTGTAGGTGTTTATTTGAAGTTATTTGAAATTGACTTATAAGGTAAATAAATCAATATAATTTAGGTACCTATACAAATTTGGGTCCTTAAGGGTTAACTTCTGATTTCTTTTCAACCTATCTTCTAATTGATTCACTTAACAGTCATTGTTTTAAAAAGTAATTTCTTTTTTGTATACTTATAAATCACTACAAAAATGATATCTCATGAAAATATTTAAAGTTATATAGGTCATATGAGTAAACCTGTGAGAATATGGCATATACGCATTTTAAATCTTCTTTAGATGTATGGTAAATATGTGCTCTCCTCTTAGATATATAGGGAAAATTGAATGTACTTCTTATATAATTATGAGGCCTAACACATGAATTAACAAAAGACATGTTTCTTTGTGGCTTATAAGAATTATAAATATGTACCATGTGGTCGTATAGTGGCCTATAGTGATTGTGAGCTTGTTTTATGTTATTTTGATGACAAAGATGCCTTTATGAATGAGAAAAATGTTGCATGTTCTTTTGGTATGGTCTTTCATAAAAATTGTATTTCCTTTTTAGGTTTAGAGTATGAACCATACATAAACGCATGTAATTTTATTTAAGCTTGGGACATGGAAGATGATGAAGTTTTCATGTCTAGAATTAAAGTTTATATGCTCATATGATGGCTTAAATAATAACTCGTCATTATATACATATTTTTTCTTCATAAAAATATTCTTAACATTGAATGATGTACTTTTTTAAGTGAAACCATTACACCTATCATTTGAACTATTTTGTGCTTCAAGTATGTATCATAGTTTTTCACACTATAATGTGAACACAAATAATGATGTTTTGAGAATATTGATCATCTTCTTCGATGAATCATTCTCATGCAATGAATCATGCTCGTTGTCATTGACAACAACGACACTTTTTAATTTTGTCATGATATGTCATGTATTTCATATTTCATATTTAATATTTCAATTTTTCATTTTCAATCGTGTATGCATCTAAGAGTTTTTACCCTCTTTATCCTTGAAATTGATTTTTTTTTCTTTTCATGCTCGTAGCCTCTAGTCGTTAAACTAACTTTTCACATAAATGTAAAACATCAATATCATTATAAAAATTTGAGAAAAAGGATATCCATCATTATTAATCAGCTTATTCACTCTCTAAATTGCTTATATTATCCATTGGGGCCTTTGGTGCCTTCTTTATCTTGTGATCATCTTGTTTCTTTTTTCTCACTTCTTTCTTTCTTTGCCACTACATTTCTTAATTCACTAGTATCATCATATATAATTTCAAGGGTGTTTTAAATATCATAAGATTTAACATAACAACCCTCTATTTAGCACACTTGTGTCAAATGAACTAAGAAGAACAACATTGCTTTATTATTCAATACATTCGATTTCTCATCATCGACATCCTACTTACTCTTTTCTATATTCTCCCATAAATCAAAATCATTTCCCATAAGAAAATTTTTCATCATTAATTTTAATGTTTTTATTTTAGTTAAAAAAACTAGTGATTTTAATATCTTGGCTCTCTTGACTATAAAGAAATTTGAAATATGTTATAATAATCTTTACTCAAATTTCATAAAAAAATCTACTCGTAATAAAGGAGACTAGCTCTTATACCACTTTTTGGTCCTCAAGTGTGTATTCACTTTTTGACTTATTTGAAATTTAATGAATGATTTGTTTATTTTAATACATAGTTATAGTTTATATGAGGCATTCATAAAAGAAATATAATAATAGTAAAAGAGAGTAAAGAAAAAGAGATAAAAGCAATTTATAATGATTTGGTAAAATAACACTTGGTTTATTTAAGTGATTGAACCCTTACATATCTTTTTTACTACAAGTGAAGAGGAATTGTAACAATTCAATCGGTCTCCCAATTGATATTTCAATCAATCAAATAGAATATACTAATTCCTTTCTTGATTACATAATAAACTCGAAGTTCATATCATGCTCAAACACATTAATATAATGAAATTCTCTCAAAAGCTTTATATATGAATAGAAAAAATTGTTCGGTCTAGTTAATGAGCTCGATTTGAGTTAATTACATTTCGGATAGGGCTTGGACTTTTAAAAAACTAACCCAAAGCCTAAAATTTTCGAATAAAATAATGAATTTTTAAGTAAAATGTCATTATTTTCTATTTTAAATCTAATGTTCCTATAATTCATATATAATCTATTTATATTCGAAATGATTAAAAAATGTATACTTGTTAAAGACACTAAATAGCAACACTAATATTGGTCAAGCAATATATGATATAAGCAATATATGATATTACTTGACCAATATATGAAATTAGTTGACTAGTGTTCCTTTATAAACTCACAATTATTGGCCTAATATGTCATACTAGTATACTAACATATGTACAAAATACACAAACCACATTAAAATCCTAATGTCCTAACTACAACATTGGTTGACCAAACCTTCTAAACAAGTTCTTCCAAATTTTTAAATTTCTTTTGAAGATCAAAATAGACTCCTTTAATATAATCTTAATTCATATTTTCATATATTAAGAGGGGTTTTCTTTAAAATCATCTTGATTATAAAAATATTTATAAATTATGCGCATAATAAAATAATTATGCAATATCCGAGTCCTTGTACTATTGAAGTGATGAAGATGAAGTTGCAATGATTCGTTATACATAAATACTAGGGTTGTAATGGGTCGTGTCAAATCTAATGTTGTCCAGGGTTAGATTGAAACAACCTAAAGGAAGTTCAAACTCGAGCTCAGTATAAGATCCAATCAAATCGAAATCATATGGTTTGAGCCTAATACCATATCAGGCGTAAATAATAGGCTTTATCAAGACCAAGGCCTAATCAAACTGAGTTAGGCCCAATAAACTTAACAATTCTTAGATAAGGAGGAAGTAATTGTAAAACTAATCTCAAACTTCAAAAACTCATAGTCTCTACCAATAATCAGATGTGCTGCTTAAATAACAATTAGATATAGTGCATTCAATTCATATAAAAGACCTTCCAATCTCTATAATCATATGCATTTTCATGATCGACAACGAACAAAATGAATTATCTATTAAGATTAATGACGAAAAAACTAGGCGGCATACAATCTATGACACATGAACATGGACGACAAGGCAACTAATGGGCAAATTGTATAAGAATCAATTAACAAATGATGTTGTTATATAAACATTGGTTGTATCAACTAGTGTTCCTTTATAAACTTACAATTACTGGTTGACTAAAATATCATACTGGTCTACTGATACAGAAATAAAAAATCACTTTAAAACTCTTATATGTGTTATCCTAATTGATCGAGTAAACCTCTTAAACAAGTTCTTCAAAAAAAACTAAGTTTTTTTTTACACAAAACATACTCTTTTGATAAAAACTTGATCCCAAATTATTTTTAAAAATTCAAATGTATTTTCATGCATTAAGAGAGTTTTCTTTAAAATCAAACCAACATTCTCTTAATTATGAAAACATTCATATGTTATGCAAATATTGAAAATAGTTATTGTAATATCATGTCACTTGAATTAAGATTAAAATGGTGTTTATTAGAGATTAATGAGAAAATAGGAAGCATAATTCACGCTTATGCA
>JAOSBN010000005.1:44895787-44911521 GCA_027563595.1 Erythroxylum suave | reverse complement strand
ACTAGAAACATAGTGGAACAAATTTATAGAAGAAAGTGTTACTGAAATACACCATTTTCCTTGTCATAATGATCATGCAAAGTTATCCCGAAAGGGTGTGTTAGGATGAAAAAGTTGTGGTGTGCTGGAATTTGATAACTGAAATGTTTTTACTGAACATGCACCGGTATTTTAGCTATATTTTGATCTGTAGATTTACAAATGAAATGATTCTTAATTTAAATTGAACTAGAGACATTTGGATACAAATGTTAAGAAGAAAATGAATTCTATCCTTAAGGGTTTTGAAATTGAGCCTGAAAGTAAGTCTTGGATTAAGCAGTAGCACTACCAGGGACAGAAATCAGGTCCTGTTGTTATTGAATATACTGTATTGATGTAGGCTAAATTAGACTAAGGTGCCTTCACCAAAGTTGTAGATTATTATCTTATATTTAAATTGGTATAAATTTTGTAATTTTTGGATATCTGATCTGAAAGATATGAGTTGTACAATTTAAGGGTATGATCATGTAATAGCCAAAAGTTCAAATATACACAGTTTGTGGTATTGTGAGCATAACACATAGAATACTGAAGCAAATTGGATGATCTTAGAGTCATTAGAAACTTAAGACATGGGTGAACAATTTTCCAGAAGTAAGTTTTACCTAATTTTGTCATTTACCCTATCAGATTAATTATGCAAAGTTTACCTGAAATTATATGGGTAGAAAATCTGAAATGGTCAATTAGGTTATGATATTGATTTCACTTTGTTTTATAATGGTCCAAATTTTAAATACAAATGATATTAATAGGGGCTTGATATCTGAATATTTTGATGATTAGAATCAATATGATACCCCGAAATTGTCGAACATGCATTGTGCATACATTATATACATTGATGTGCATAAAAGAACATTTGTACATTTGTGCAACAATGTGATATTTGTGAATGTGTTATGTATGTTATAGAGGAGCACATCGGACGCCAGTCTGACATTGCCGGACCATCCAGTCAATAGCTTCTTGGAGCGTACAGTGAGTCAACCTAGATGATTTCCTACGGTTGATTTGATTTGAATTTAATTTGATTTGTTAAACTTCCAATGTTATTGAACTGTTTGTAAGTTGTCTCTGGATTTCGGACTTGAGGTCCGAGGAGTTTAATAGTTGGGCATGTATTTGGGAGTGTTTTGATATGATATGAATTCGAAAATTGATTCTCAACGAAAGTTGAATGCTGGACTTAGGTCTGATGACTGTGAAATTTTGTTTGAGGATTTGTATAAGATTGTGATATATGAGTAATTCAGAATTTGTTGCATTTCATTAAATGTATGCTCAGTTAAAGGCGTTATGTCTGGAGTTACCAGTATGAAGCGCTTCCACGTAGAACTTTGCTCCGTGATATATGATTTACACGTAGAGCTATGCTCTGTGATTCTGTTCTAACTGAGCCCTGTAGGCCAATATTTATATAGGTATGTGATAGGCACTCAGTCACAGCAATAAGAAAGAATTTGAGTCTTATGCATATAACATTATAAGACTAAAATTTATTAAACGATTGCAAAGCTGAATGAGTGATAAATTGATGTGATTTGTTTTGCTATACTTGGTAATGTAAATTGTGTGGTCTTATGATATCTCATGTTATGTGAACTCCTAGAATGTATTTATGATTTGAATGAGTGTCTGTAAAATATGTATTATGCGTATGTGATTTGGTGAAATCATCGATGATGGTTCACTCATTGAGTTCGCAAAACTCATAAAAATTGCAATGTGGATTTTCAGGTATGAGACAGGAGACCTAGTTCTTTAGACAGGACTAAAGGACCCTTTTGGATTTTGTTATGGCTCAGAGGTCTGTCAACTGGCTCCAAGAGTGTTGTTTTGTAGTTTGTTGTTTTTTTTAGAACCTATATGAGGTTATGTAAGTAATTGTCTAAAGGAAATAGTGTAAGTTTTGCGGATTAATGCAATGAATGGTTTTTAAAATTTGCTGACTTTTAAAAGATGATAGTTGATGCCATGTGTAAGTTGGAATTGTTTTGTTCTAACATACCATTATCATAGGATATGTTCCTAAAAGTTTGGGTATGTACCCTATAGTAGTGGGATGTTGCAGTTATGTGATATTGAAGTCCCTAAACAATTGAAACAATAAAGATAAAGTTATAATAAAGGAATGAATGATTTATTACACGTAAATAATATGATTATAATGGGTAACTATCCAGACTTAGACTAAAGTCTCTAGCAGGGGGTTCAAATTCAAGCTTACCGTAAGGGCTAATTGAACCTAAATTATACCACTTGAGCTTAATACTGTATCAAGCCTAAATAATTTGACCGAAGTTTCAGCCTAATCAAGCTTTGTCGGAACCAAAGCCTAATTGGGTCAAATGCGTAAACTCAAACTTTAAAAACTCATATTTTTAACCAACAATCAAATGTAGCGCTTAATTGACAATCAGATGCAATAATTTTTCAAACAGAAAAGGACAATCAGATGCAATACATAAAATTCTTGTAAAATGCCTTCCTATCTCCACAATTAGATGCAATTTCATGATCGAAAACTAGTAAAATGAATTGCCTTGCCAAAATTGGTGAAGGGAAAACTAGGCAGCACATAGCACACGACATGCAAACAAGGACAATTAAGATAACTAATAGGCAAATTGTATAAATATTAATCAGTAAATGATTTTTTTTGTTACATTAAAATCAATGTTATTTTATATAGGAAATATATTCATGCTTTGGGTTAAGTCAAGTCGTAAAACCTTATCCCAACCAGAAGTCTAAACTAAAAAAAGTTCAAGCCTAATTGAAGTCGAGTCAACTTAAGCCGAGCTCGTTGACTTCAAGTTTGGATCAAACTTAGGTCCTTTTGTCACCCTTAATAAAGAAGATCCAATGTTTCTAATTTTTGGTTCACTTGACTTTAATGTGCTGAAGATATCTTAAACTATATAAGCGCCTTCTTCATCCCTTTACTGCTCGATTCATCTAATTGGCCCCATTACTCATTTTACCCTTCAATAAATTTTATTTTAACTTGATCTTCTATATATTATTTAATTTTATGATAGTAGAAGTACTAGTATCGCAAAAAATAAATTAATTAATGGAGATATATTTTATTATCATCATAACTAAAAATTAGAATCTTACTTAATCTAACAATAGTAAAAACTCAAAAAAGAGCTTTTTTATTAAATTTCAATCATAATTATTGTTAATATAAATTGTTATTAAATCAAGTCAAATTAGTCACTCTATCACATTTATAATAGTCCGTTACATGACAATTTCTATCAAAATTAACAAGATTTTTTAAATTTTCAAATAATAAAAATGTTTTTAGAATGAACGTGAACGACAAAACGGTACCCGTGTTTTATCATACA
The DNA here is from genome assembly GCA_027563595.1 of Erythroxylum suave. Taxonomy (NCBI): domain Eukaryota; kingdom Viridiplantae; phylum Streptophyta; class Magnoliopsida; order Malpighiales; family Erythroxylaceae; genus Erythroxylum; species Erythroxylum suave. Next base: position 44,908,114 of record JAOSBN010000005.1, on the reverse strand, counting down.
AACAAGTCTTTCATAAATTTAAGAAACATTAAGTTTTCAGTAGAATTAAGAACATAATGTCTAATCTGAAATGGTACGTTGGGAAGAAGGAACATGTAAGAATACGTGATGAGAATTTACCCATCATCACTCACATGGCAACACCAATTATTAGGTGGATTAACATTTTCTCAAGAGTTTGCCTTGGAAGGAAGTGTTGAGAAATGGGGGGAGTGATCACATTGTCTCTTCGATGCAGAGAGAGAGAGAGAGAGGGAGAGAGTCTAATCATCATCAGCATCGCATCGCGTTTCCAAAACGATGGCACTGGGCGTACGTGGTCCACTGGTCCCAGCTTCCTCCGCCACGCTCACAGCCCACAATGTATTTCCTGTCCTCTAGCTCTCGGATCAATGCCTCTCTACCATGAAATCTGAATCAACTCTAGTTGCAATAGCATTCTACGTTTCTGGTATTGAATTTGCTGTTGGATCCGACCAACGTTTGATAATACATGTTCTCTCCCAGTGAACTTGCTGCCTCACTTTATGTTAGTCTGTGGGGATTATAATTTCTGACCATATGAATATGATGTAGGCCACGTTACATATATGATGTTTTGCTTCGTTTCTTTGTTTCATAAAAAACCCAAAACCCAACAGTTTTGCCAACTAAATTATTAAAAAAAAAGTTAAATAAAATTAATAAATGAAACAAGTTCAACGTTTAAATCTGGCATGGGAAAAGCTAAGGGAGAGTCATCCCTACCAAAGATAAACAGCATGAAACAATACCGTATGAAATCAACAATAAACAACTACGTTGTAGATCCAAAACAAAACGACGCAACATCTCCTTAGGATAAAACCATTTCTCTCATTTACGTCCGCCTCTAGAAACTTCCCAATTAAGTTAAGGATGTCGAATTGCTCTTTAGTGCAGTCTTCTGTCGGTAGCTTCCAAGGTAATGATTTCTACCTTGTTTCTGCTTGCATTTCGATTACTCTCTGGTGTTGATCAATAGATTCTCTAATTTGAGTTCTTCAACCGATGCTTTGCTTAAGTCTTCTGATCTGGAGCGTTGTGTATATGTTGGTACCGGTGTGGGCGAGTAGGAACAACGAATGCATAGAGATAGCCTAAAATTTCTCTCTCGAAAGCATTTCCAATTCGTTCCAATTTGGGAACGAAGATGCTCTATCTGAATATAGAGGTAAGGTACTTCTAGATTTCTCTTAAGTACATCGTTGCACATTCTTTCTTAGTCCGGTTTCACTGAATAGTCCAGTACAATAGTTTTTTCGTGGAAGAATCGGATCACAAAAATGTGTATTATTACCAATTTTAACTTTAACCTTACAATTATTAATTATTTAATAATTTAAAATTAAAAAGTTAAAAGTATATATAATAATGTGTTGTATGGAGGCAAAATGACTGGGTTCATATTGATTTCAAGTCAAGGAGTAGGACTTCAAAAAAGTTCGTGTCAGTATCATTAAGCTCATACGACCTTTTATATTAATTAAACCATCCACTTCCTAAAAGCAGGATAGGGCACATTAACACATTACGTATTAAGGAAGGGATTAGGGATCTGCATCAACTTCAATGTGATCATTTACAGTATACAAAGGCCTCTCTTCTCTTCTCTCTTGTCACGTTAGGAACAAACATGTGTAACGTGCTGGATAGGTTCCAAGGTCGAAGAACTGCAGGGCATTTGGGCTTTTTGATCCATTCACAATATATCTTGAGAAAATTCGATCAGCTAGTTTAGGATCTGTAATTTTTAATTTTATTTTTAAATAAAATAAATATACTTAATTATTAATATTAATATAATATATTTTACTAATAACAATTAAATATCAAATAAAATTTAAAGAAAAATTAATACCGTGAGGAGGTTGTATAAAAAACCTATAATGCAAAAATAGCAAAATTACAAAAAACCCTACGAGTTGGGGGGCTAATATCGGTAAAATAAGGTAGTTCCTTATCAAAAAACACCTCATTCCTCTGTATCCTTGTGGAGAAATGGGGGAAGTCTTGAGCAGATGAAGTCGCTTGAAATGGCTGGGATATCAGAGAGGGTGAGGAACTGTAGGGATTAGCAAAAGGTCAAACAGGTGCGTACTGGTGTGGGTATGCCCCTTACGTTGAGGGTTCAGTAGGGGGGAAGTGATGGATTTGGACTAGTGCAAATCCCCTCATTTTCAACCCTAATTTTGCCAATTGGTCCGCCATTGAATTGGTTGTTCGCGGGACAAATTTGAAGCTGATGGTGTGGAATCCATTGGTGAGCATACCGATTCTGTTGACAATGGCCTCTGTAGATGGTTCATCGTCGGAAGTGCCGATAAGCATCTCTATTGCTACTTTGCCATCAGTCTTAACAATGATCTTGTTGATCCCCAATGTCTTTGCTTGTTGTAAACCTAAGAAGATCCCCCAAAGTTCTGCATGAATGGGTGTACAGAAACCTATGTGTTTTGAGTAACTCAGAATCCATGCTCTGCCGGGATCGGAGATGAATCTTCCGGCTGCCACGTCGCCTGTGTGGCGGCATACTGCGCCATCTGCCTTGAGGAGATAGGAGTCGTGCACTAGTTGATTTCCCTGTGGTGTTAAACCATTTGATTGGCGGAGGGATTTATTTTGTCTCCCAATTGATCGTTCTGTTGTTTCCTTTATTAGGCATCGTTGACATTCTACTGCTGCAGCAATAATCTGATTGTGAAGAAAATTTTCAGGTAGTAGTTGTGCTTGAAATACTGCTTCGTTTATGAATTTCCATATTTTCCAGTAAACGATAGTGAACCAGATTGCCCATGGAATTACATTCTGCAAAAAAGATTGATTGATGTTAATTTTGATCCAATTTTCATAGGAAGTATCAGACCAGAACCAGTCCTCCAGGTCAGATTTAATGGAGCGCCAAATTTTCAAGCTGCGGGAGCAATCCCTGAGGACGTGTAACGATGTTTCAAAATAGGGGCAAAAGGGGCACGAGTCCAAAGAGGCAATTCCCCTTATAAAACGCTCATGATTGGTCCATATTGCCTTGTTTAGGACCTTCCAGATAAAAAGTTTAACTCTTTCTAGGACAAACAGCGTCCAAAGTTGTTTCCAGTGGGTTTCTTCACTGTCCCAATGTTGAATACATGTTGCTTGATAAGCTGTAGCTGATGTGTATTTTCCTTTTTATGTCCATCTCCATAAGATGTTGTCTTCCTCAGCATATTCTGAGGGAGGTAGAATAGCTTTAATCTCATCGAATTTGTTGTTGGGGAGATATTTCTGTATGGTAGACCAATCCCAGTCTCCTGCAGTGGTTACAAAACAATTAGTCAATTGGTTCCAAGGAGAAGTAGATATTTGATTTGTTACCAAGAGGTACAGATGTTGCCCTGAGTGGGTCCACTGATCCTGCCAAAAAAGAGTAGCTTTCCCATTTCCAAGACTCCACCTTGTGCAATCTAGGACTAGATTCCACATCTTTTGTAGTTGCTTGCATAAGTGCGATCCTTTTATAGTAGGAAAGTTTCGTCTTATCTCCTATTGTGAGATGTTATACTTGGCTAGAAATAATGATTTCCAAAGTTTTTCATTGTTGGAGATAAGATCCCATGCTAATTTAAGAATAAGAGCTGGGTTGTTTTCATGGGTCTTTCTCATTCCCAGCCCCCCTCTACTTTTAGGTTGGCATATTCTATTCCAGCTGACTAGATTAGGTTTCCTTTCGGAATCCCCTTCCCCCCAAAGGAATGCTCTTTTAATTTTATCAATTGCTTCACATGTTCCCTTGAGTAACTTAGTAGACTGCATAATATACACAGGTAAAGAACCCAGGACTGATTGGCATAGGACTAACCTTCCGGCCATTGAGATCTTTTTAGAATTCCATTTGGTTGATCTATTCTTAATTTTCTCCATTTGTGTCTGTTTTTTGAACCTTCCGTGGATTAATGGGGTACCCAAGTAAGTCCCTATGTCTTGCACTATTGGTATATTCACTACTCTGCCTAGTTTCTCAGCTTCGTGAGATTTAACATTAGAAGAAACAAAAATCATAGATTAATCAAAGTTGATTAGTTGACCTGAGTAGGAGGAGAAGGTGGAAAGTACCTATTTTATCTCTTGGATTTGAGAAATTGAGGCTTTTGAGAATAAAACTAGGTCATCCGCAAAAAGTAGATGTGATAATTCTAACTCTTGTCTTCCAAAAGTTAGGGGCATCCCTCTACCAGACTGTACACTGTTGTTTATTGCGTGGGTGAGCCTCTGTATGCATAACACAAAGAGGTAAGGTGATATCGGATCACCTTGCCTCACTCCTCTCGTGTGACTGAATTCCTGACCTTTAATGCCTTCCCAAAGGATCTGTGAGGTACTTGTAGAGAGACAGCTTAAAATAACATTAGATAGTAAAGTAGGAATACCTGCCTCTTTGAGAGTGTCTTTAATGAAGCTCCACTTGATCCTATCAAATGCTTTTGATAGATCTATCTTAATACACATCCAGCCCTGTTGACCTTTCATCTTTTCCATGAGGTGGATAGCCTCTTGAGCTATAATAACATTTTCAACGATACTTTTAGTGTTTATAAAGCTAGATTGTGTGGGTAGTACCAGCTTTTGCATTACTAGACTCAGCCTGTTTGCCACAACTTTTGTGAAAATTTTTGTCGAAATGTTAATCAGAGAAATGGGTCTGAAATGGTGGACCTTGTGGGGGGATTTGTTCTTTGGTAGTAGGGTGGTAATACCCTTGTTTAGATTAGGATTCAAGCAGCCTGTAGTGAATACCAGTTTAACCATTGTGCACACCAGTTGTCCCACTAAGTCCCAGTTATTTTGATAGAAAGCTGCGGAGAATCCATCCGGGCCTGCCGCTTTATTAGGGTTTATTTGGAATATAGCTGTATGAACTTTTGTATCTAAAATTGGTAATGATAGGGCATGTCAAGCTCTGGTTGATAGGATAGGGAATCTGCCTTTGTGAGGGATGATGTAGGAGATGGAGTAGAGGGTTCGCATTGGTACAGAGATCTGAAGTAGTTGGTGATGTGTGACCTAATTTCTTCTATGTCCATGCTCCATGAACCGTCATCTAACTGAATGACTTTAAACTGTTTTTTGACCTTAGGCAAATGATGGAGGGCATGAAAGGTGCGTGTGTTTTTATTACCCTGGGTGACCTAATATGCTCTTTTGTTTTGTGATTTAAGTTCTTCCTCCTGTGTGATTAGTCTTTCAAGCTGAATGCATAGTTGGAGTTCCAGGTTTGTCATTCTTGTTGAGGGGTTGGATGGGAGATGTTTTTGAATTCCGGATAGCCTTGCCAAGGCTTTCTTTTTCCGTTTGTATATGTCTCCAAAGTGGTCGAATTTCCAAGTGTCAATCATTTGCTGCACGGCTTGTAGGGCACTATGTAGATCTCTGTTGTTGGACCATATGTTGTGTAGCCACTATTTCCAGAAATAATGATGTTCCCAAGCCTTTAAATATCTAAAAGGCTTATCGCGTAGTTGATGGATGTCACTGTCTACCAATTTGATGAGCAAAGGGGTGTGATCTGAGCTTATTCTTGGTAGATGACATACCTTGGTTGATTGGAATATATCTTAGACTTTTTGATTTCCTAATACTCGGTTTAGCCTCTCGTGAAATTTTCCCCTGCTCCAAGTGAATCTATTACCTGTGAAACCGAAGTCAATTAGGTTTGCATTTCGAATTAGACTTGTGAATCGTTTGCAACCTTTGGTTATTCTTCCCCCCAACTTATCTTCTGGATGGATAAAAGCATTGAAATCTCCTATGATTATCCAAGGTACTGCTATGTTTCCTGAAATCACAGAAAGGTTATCCCAAAGAGCCCTCGTTGTAGATGATTGAGGACTCCCGTATACAGCAGTAAGAAGAAAACTAGTGTTGTTTTATAATGTAACGTGATTGTGCATATACTGCCAGTTATCTTGTAGTATCCTCACGTAGATAGAATTATGCCACAACAGCCATATCCCTCCTGAGAAACATATAGCTTCAATTCTAGGGGAGTTAGACAGGCCTATCTCGAGGATAATGTCTAATGCTTTGGAACCACTTACTCTTGGTTCTAGGATGATGAAGATTTTGATATTGTATAATTCAATGAAATGTTTCACAGTAGCTATGGTTTTTTTATTTGAAATGCCTTGGCAATTCCAAGCTATGATTTTGTGCTCCATTTTAAATTTTGTTGTTTAGTTTTTACAGGTTAATTACCTGCGTGGCATAGTCTCCAGGATCAGGTTGTATGGTGATCGCTTGGAGTTGCTGACTGTTTTCCTCCTCAGGAATATGATGTACTGCATCAATGTATGTTTGCCCTTGATGGTTTTGGTCTGAGTGGGGTGTGAAGGTGAGCCTGGTTCCCACCTTGAACCCATGTTGTTCTTTAGGTCTATTGAAGTGGTTGATCTGGCTCTGGGACATGTCCTGATGAATTTGGTGGATAAATGATGGGTTGGGGTGAGAGATGTTAGAGACTAAGTGTTGGCCTGTATGGAGATGAAGGGGATGTGTGCTGGGGTGTGGCATGTTGGTCTCTTCGTTATGATGCTGATTTGAGGAAGGGAGAGCTGACTAGGATGTTGAAGAGAGGGTAGCTTGCTGTGGGTGGCTCGCATCTTGGGCTGCTAGTTGGGCCTAAGTGTTGGATGCATCGTTGGGTTGGGTAGACTGCTTCTTAACCCAAGTACGGTCCTTGAGGTGAGTATAAAATTTCCTTTTTCCTTTGGGCTCTAATAATGGAGATGGAACTGGGTTGGGCTTTGTCTTTTGTTTGGGCCTGACTGTTTTTTGATGAGGTTCCACCGCCGATATCTTAAAATTGAAATCTCCTTGTTTGCTTTTGTCAGTGGATGTTTCTCCCTTTTCAAACCTGTGGAGGATATCAAACCTTGAAGATGTGTGTTTGCGGCTGGCTTCATGATGTCTCTGGAGGGGTGTCTTATTAGATCTGGTCCCAGGTATAATATTTCTAACCGTTGTATAAGTCGTGTTCCTTCTTTTCTATTGAGCCACCAGCCATGGCCCCGGCTTTGTTAGATCTAGAGGTTAGGGGCTACAGAGCTGACGTGGTTGAGTGTGTTGAGGCGGCTTTTCCTGTTGGAATTTTGCAGTGTCAGTTCTTGCTTGATTAGGCGGCGAGGTGCTGTTATGATTTTCCGGTGGCTTGAGACGGGAATCTGGTGGAACGGCCTCATTTGCACATCCTGTTGTTTCTTTACTGGATTGATGTCCCAAGGTGCAATCTTCTGTGGAGTGTTCATACTTTGCACAGTGGAAACAGATCCTGTGCAAGTTTTCGTATTGGACAGGTGAGCTCCTTCCATTTACTGTTACACACCAGTCAAGTGTATTCCTTAGATCGATAAGGACTGCTATCTTGGCGAACTAGGCTCTTTCCACCCTGAGCGTGTGTTCATCAGCCTTGATGAATTCACCAAGTGGTTTAACAATTTATCTAAGTAAACTTTCATGGAAATATTGGGTGGGAGCCTTGGTATGCGAACCCATGTGGCTACCACCTCACTATGTTCCGATTTGGTGTCAAAGTCCCTTTGCCATGGATGAATGGTGATGTAGTGGCTCAGGATGGACCAGGGACCGTTTTGTAGGACCTTTAGATAGTCACCTCGTTGGACATCTTTGCGGGGTAGAACCCATATGTGATGTCTAGCAGCTGAATGTAACCTTTGAGTTGCCAAAGTGACATTAGACGCTGATATAGTGTTCTGAAATTGATCACTCTTCCCAATGGCCTGATGATTAGTGTATATGACATGGTTTGCTCTATTTTGTCCAGCACACTTTATGAGAAAGTGACGCATGGCCTTCCATCAATTCTTTCGTGGACTACACCTCCATCTTCAAGTTATATTAGACTGAAGTTGAAGAGATTGTCAGTGTTAGCTTGCTGCTGATTTTGTTGTAGCAGGGTATCCTTGAAAGATTTCATTGGTGGTGGCTGCTGGTAGTTATCCTTTGGAAGATTAGAATTGTTGAGAGGAGCCGTTGTATGCTCATTATGTTGGGGTTGTTTTCCTCCTTCCTTGCTTTCAATGTCCATCTCCGTTTGACGTGTAGTAGTTTGTTTGTGTTCCGTTTGAATCTCTGTGGTTGGATCCATTGTATCATCTTCATCTCTATTCTTGACTTTGCATGTAGCTGGATTTGTTTCCAGCAGGATGTTATTGCTTTCATCCATTACCGTGTCCAGGATGGACAAGAACTGGGTGAAGGATTCGTTACTTTGTCATGTTAGAGAGCATTAATAATAAATAATTTTACTTTAATGTAATTTGCGTTATATTTATTAATAATTGTTAGTGAAAGATCTGCAACATTTTATTCAAATAAATAATTCCATAAATAAAATTATTTATAAATTAATATTCATCTTTAACGTACATCTTAATTATTAAAACTAATTAATTTGAAGATTTTAAGATATTTTAAAATTAAAAGTATAATTATTAAATTCAAAAAATTAAAGTAAATATAAAATTAAACAAAATAAAATAACTATATAATTAATTATTAATACATCTAAATATGATAAAAATGAAAAACAAAAACAAAAAATAAAATTTTCATGAGTTTTAGAACTGAAAAAAACAAAAATAAAAAATAAGCATTTACATGGAACTAGGTTGCTTGCATATGCTCTACAAGACTATATAAAACATTGTGCCTGCTTGTTCCTTCGTTACCTAGGTTTCCAACTTGAAATTTTAGTATATCACCTGACCATTTTAGCCGTTTGATCATACCATGTTGTTTAAAATAAAGACCAATAAGTAAATTTATAAGGCTTAACAACGCCAAAAAACCTAAGGTTTCTCGCAAACGGGATTGACCATTCCAAGCTTGTAAAGGGTAAGGGACCATGGCCAACTATAACTTCAAGATTATCATCATCTCCTGGAACCTGTTTCCTTTACAATTCAAGGGGGCAGAGCACAAAGTTCTAACAGATACAAACACATGCAGAAGCCAAATGATAAAAATAAGTTGCACCAAAACTTTAATCTATTAGTTTCTTATCTAAATCATGGTATTGAAAAATAACACACATTACAGCCTCTTCTTCCTCCAAAATGGGCAAGACAAACAACCAGATGACTACCGTCCATGAGCAGTGCAGCCATCCAGATGGAAGGATCATTCTTTTCTTGTGGAGTCACAAACAAGGATGGACAGTGGTTGCTTTACTCCAGAAGCACTGCCAATACCATAGAAAGTTCATTCATATCTCATGTAGAGATGAATGTGTTACTATTAAAATATAATAAAAAAGGGATAATAAGCGTTTAGTGACCTTTTCTTTTTGTATGAAACAAAAGAGAAAGAAAAGACTGATAGAAATCAATAACAGGGAAAAAAAAGATTAAATTTGTTTTGAATGGTAAAGATGAAACAAACATCAAATGATAAAAGGTACGAATAATAAGTTAATATTTTCAATTTGCAATCGATTAATCCTTAACATAATGACATTAACATATTGAACTTTGTCATTATTAGATACTCACAAATTTAACCTTTACGACAACAACAATTCAGTAAAAATTCCGCTAAAACATAGGGTCTTGGACAAATTAACCTTTAATATATTGGAATTTAGTAAAGGATCATCAGAACATATTAAAACTTTTCTTGCTGTAGTATAAATAAGCCCTTATAAAGTGGTTATTAAGTTTCATTCAAATAAGTTAGAGGCGGTACCGAAGATCTTTCCGTGTGCAGAAAATATAGGAGAGTTTTACTGCTCAAAATTGTCTCCTTGGCCTAGCTTCTGCAACAGAGACTCGAATTTCTCTCCCATCCAATTCCTGAATCAGAACATTCCCCCCCCCCCCAAAAAAAAAACAACAAATTAGAATTATTTAGGCTTCAAAAACAAAATATAGGAATGGCAAAACAACAAAAGTATTAATGTTTGGTGCTTAATAAAGATTCTTGTAAGCAAAGTCGTCAACATTATGTAGAAATAACAATAACGAATTAAAAGCACTAAAACGCTTACAGTAACCACTTTAGTAGTATTCAGACACTATACAAGCTAGACCTGATAAGAATGGACCTAAGAGATTCTCATATCATCGAGAAAACAGTATAATAAACTTACAGCACCATTCAAGGTCTCAATGGCACTGTTAACCTCTTCAGCAGAACTATAAGTGACAAATCCAAAGCCTCTTGATCGACCGCTGTCCCTATCATAAACCACTTTAGCTTCAACAACCTTTCCTTGCTCGCTGAACAAGTTCTCAAGTGCCAAGTTATCAACACCCCACGAAAGATTGCCAACATAAACACGATTTCCAGAATCTAAACTACCACCAGTCCTAGGACCTCTAGAAAAGGAGCTCTGCCTTTGAGGGGGTGGACCAGAATTGACCCTGAGAGCCCGTCCCTCTAATTCCTGCCAACAATGAAAGTTTCATATTAGATGAAATAACCAATTACTTCAGCCACAAAAATGGCTTTCACCCAACAAAGCTTATATGACTAGGACTAACAGAGAGATATATAACCAAGCTTTTCAAGTTTTTCTAGCTTGGTTACCAGATAGTTGGCTAGGTATCCTTTAACAAGGTAATGCATAACGAAGGCATGTAGTCAAAATCATAATGAAGGGGCAGCAAACTTCAAATTCCCTTTCGTCAATTGCGCTACAAGATATAGAAGTAAGAAAGGCAACTTACGTAGCCATTGAACTGTTGAGCAGCTGCTTCAACTTCTTCAGGAGTCGACATTGTCACGAATCCAAATCCTCTGCTTCTTCCAGTTATCTTGTCATAGATTACCTTCCAAAACGAAACGAATTCAACAAAAAAGGGAATCCTGACCGACCATTCACAGGGACAATCAGACCAAATATGCTTGTACTGAAAATAACCCAATTACAGATATGTTCCACAAATTAAGCAACAGAAATAGAACATTCAACAATTAACTACTCGTTTCCACTATACTAGCCAACAATTTTGAACGGATTCAAAGAAACCATTTACCTCAACCATCTCAACAGTTCCAGCGTTTGAGAACAAGTCAGCCAGCTGGGAACTGTCAACACTGAAAGGAAGATTGCCCACGAACAACTTTAGGTCTGGCGACAAACTGGGCTCGTCTCCATCGCTCAAGACCTCCTCTTCTTGATCATAAACAGCAACTTTGCGTACAAAACGAGACGAAAAGGACTGTTCTTTTAGAGCTCCCAACGACTGAAACACAGACGTGGGAACTGAAATGGGTCTACACTGAAGCTTGAGACAAGAGGAGACAGAAGAAACATAAGACACCAAAATGGGTTTTTTGCGTAAAGATAGTATTTTGGGGTTGAGGGATGGGAGTACTAGAGAAGAGGCACAGCTTGCAGACATGGTTAGGTTTCTATCGAAGAACTCTGAGAGATGAGCGCTGGGGGTAGACAGATAAGGTTCGTACTGAAGACTTGACCTTTTGACAAAGGAAGATATTTAAGGGAGAAGGGTTTGGGTTGGGTTTAAGACACCGATAATATCCATGTAACATGCCGGCAGTGCCCTTAATGTTGGAGGATATTACAAAACATTGTGGACGACCTACCTTGCCTACAAGTTGACGTTTTTTTTAATTTTTTATAGAGGGGCAGATCGCCTTACAGATGCTAAATTCTCATATTATGATAAAATAATTTTTGTATCCGTAAAAGGAGAAAAAATTGAGAGAGTTGGCTGGACATAAGACACTCTATCAATGAATTTAGTAGGGTCTAAATTAACCTGTCATTTTTGTTGGCGGGGTGGAACACGTGGACCATCTTGCTATGTAGGATGGCGGGATGTGGCCAAATGGCCCGACAACGTGGCCACCCCGCCATTGTCAGGGTGGGGGCAGGCTTTCCACTCCGCCCTAGGCTTTCCAGTTCACCCCGTCATTCTTAATGGTGGGGTGGGGGCAGGCTTTCCACTCCGCCCCAGGCTTTCCAGTCCACCCATCATTCTTAATGGTGGGGTGGTAGGCTGCTCTCTCTACTGCCTTATATAAGGCAGAAGCACCGAAAGTCTTCAATGCTTCTTTAAATTTGGTTTCTTCAGTGCTTCTCCATCATCTATTTTGCAGGTTTTTATTTTTGTGATTGACATTGCTTCGTCTTTTGCTTGGTGTTGCTTTAGTTTTGCTAATTTATCAACGAATCAACTAGCATTTTTTATTCTTCTTCAACAACAAGTATCCAACATTCTTTGGTCTTCTTCAAGGTTTATTATTTCATAATCTATGTTTTTTAATATGTAATGTTAATTTTTAGTA
>JAOSBN010000005.1:44883908-44895687 GCA_027563595.1 Erythroxylum suave | reverse complement strand
TGCATTCTGGTCGAGCTGCATCAACTTGTATATTTTGGCCACCAACTCAATGAAATAGATCTTTCGCCTAACTGCTATGATTGTTTGTGGATATTAGAGATTGTAGAAAATAAAACCCTGAGAATCATAACATATTTCTCCCCCCAATAAAAGCAAAATCGAATTGATCTTTGTGAAAAAGAGGCCATTGTTGTGAAATTGAAGAATTGCAAAAAAGTTGAAGATTTTAGCAGCACTGAAGAGGATGAAGAAGCACCGAAGAGAATAAAAACGAAGAAGCACAAAGAGAGTAAATGAAAAAGCACCGAAGAAACTCTTCGGTGCTATTGCTTATATAAGACAGTAAAGCAGCCAGCATTATTGCTGGCTCCTGACCACCCCGCCATTCATAATGGCGGGGCGGTATTAGAGCCAGCTCACTCTATGCTGGCTTTGCACCTACAGCCTACCTTGGCAGGGTGGCCTCCCAAAGCCTACGGGAACCAGTGTTTTAGGGTCCACCCGCCATTGTAAACGGTGTGGTGGACACCTTGGCATGGATTACCCCACCATTTGTGGACACTTAGGATCACCCCGCCATTCACAATGACGGGGTGGTGCACATGTCTTCCCACCCCTCCAATGTTCTTGGCGGGGTGTCCTACACCCATCACACCTACTTATTTTTAGCATATATCACAGTTTGAAACATAAAATCGTAACAAACCAAGAATTTAGCCCCTTACAGATGACACAACCGCTGGCAGGTTGTACCCGACTGATCTTGCGCAAGTATAGGACTTAGCCCTGCTAGAGGAGAGATGAGGCGAAATTTGCCAACCAGTTTACAGCTAGGTTGCCTTCACGATATGTCTGTTCAAAACGTATGTCCCAAGGTCGTGTGAGTAATTGTTTGATATTAGCCACTAAAGTCCAGTTATGATTTACTGAGATTGCTCGCAGTTATAAGTTTAATGACACCTGTGCTATCTACCTTCAAAATTACCTGTCGTGCTCCTGAATTCCAAGCCAACTCCAACCCTTTAAGGGTACCCCAAAGTTCTGCAGCAAGACGAGTGCAACTGCCTATATGAAAAGTAAAACCAATCTTTAGGGAAATGTTATGAGTATCGTACCTAATTTGGTATTGCAATGAGTTTTGGTACGATACTATATTAGTTTTGGTATCAGTTAATACTGGATATCGTTTCAAGTAATTTTTTAAATTTATGAAATATTTCTAAATCTTTTTAAAAATTACAAAATAGTTCATTGTCATATTATATAGTTATACTGTGCATTTTTAATTCTATCTCCAAAAATCATAATAATAAATAATAATCCCAATTAATATAAAATAATAATAATAATTTTTCAGATATTTTACATATAAATAATAGCCACAATTTTTATGAACAAACAATTATCATCATACAAATATAAAATTAAAAATAATACAAGTATTTAAAATGTTACAATTTCAATTTTGAATTTTTATTATATAATAAATAATAATTATGTCAAAATATCCAATAAAAAGAACAATAAATATCACTAAATCTCAAATTATTAAAATTTACAACAAGAATTCGTGATAAGAAAACAACTCAGTAGAATTAAAACATGAAACAAAAAATATATTATTTAATTTACTATCAATTAAATATATTATATATTTAATTAATTAAAATTAATTGCTACAAAAATTCTAAATATCTTAATTTAATTTATAAATTTAATTTAATAATTATTAATAAATATAATTAAATTAAATTTTTTTTAAAATATAGAAATTTTAAGTAAATTTTGATTTAATATTTTTAAATTATTTATTTTTAAAAATAAAATATTTTTAATAATACTTTTTTAATAAATATTATATAAAAGATTAATTAAATTTAAATAAAATAATTTATTTTTAAGTTTAATTTAATGTATAATTATTATTAGTAATAAAAATATTTATTTTATTTTAAAATTTAAAACTAAAAAATCACAATAGAAGTTTAACTAAGTAATTAATTGTAACGACTTTGAAAAAAAGAACAGGGGAGAGGGGGAGAGGCGAGAGAGTAATTTTTAAAAAAATTTGAAAATTTTGCAAAAAAGATCTTATATTTTTCAAAATTTTCGATACTGACCGGTACCAGACGAAACAGACCGATACTGACTGGTATTTGCACCCGATATTGAAGACATCAATATCATTCCATTTTTTGACCAGTACGGTACCATCCAGCTGGTAAGGAACGGTATCCAAAACTATACTTTTAGGTCCTATGCTCATCCCTCATCAAACCTTCCATGAAAGCCAGACTAGAAGACACCTTGAAAGTGCCATCAGTGTTTAGTTTACACCACCCCTTAGGTGGATACCCACTCAGGCGGAGGTATCCACCCAATTTGGAGTGCACGGTATGTCACTCACAGGGAAGCTAGTTGAGAAAGGATATTGACCTCTGTAATATTGTGAACTCTCACCATAATCACTGTCATGCTTATTGTTGGGGGGACGTCTAAAAACAGTCATTGATTCTACCATTGTCAGAGGAACCAATAAGTGACCCAAAGATGATATTCCAGTTAGCTATAGTAAAGGAGGTTGGGAGATGGGACAAGTTTTGCATTATCCTAGTCTTAGGCTTTATTGTTAGAAAAGCTTGCCATAAGTGGGGAGGGATGAGCTGGGACAAGATAGGTTGGGCAACCATGCAGTTCCATAAGATATGGATGCAAGATTCCTCAGTCGTAAAACAACTACCATAACTAAGATCAGTACTATGGTGGCCCCGACAACGTTCCAAATTTGTCAAAAGCCTATCATGCACCAGTAGCCAAAGGAAAGTGTGAAGCCATTGTGGTTCCGGAAATTACCAGATAACTTTCAGTGTCGAGCTGGGGGATACTAAGAACTTTGACATAACGTAGCATAAGTCGAGTGGACAGTAAAGGTCCCTGATTTATTCCAGCCATTGAAGATTTGATCAAGCCCATTCTGCTCAGATGGAGGACGTACAACGACAAGCTTTGAACAGACCGACGCTGGGAGTTGAAGTTGGATATTTGCCCAATCTAGTTGCCATGTTCATCTACATAGTGTTTGACCCAGAAATGTTGCTCCTTTTCAGAAATAGATGTCACGACGAGTGTGGAGAGTTTGATATTGTCCAACCACACACCCTCCCAAAACCGAACCGATGCTCCATTACCTAGTGCCCACCAAATGCCCTAGGTTTTGAGAGGCCACACCTTACTAATGGCTCGTCAAAGTAAGGAACGATAACCAATTGGGAAGGTCATGGGCACTTCTGCCCTTCCCTGAAGGTATTTGCCTCGTAACACCTAGACCCAGAGGGGTTGGGAATTAACAATCACCTACCAAGCGAGTTTCATGAGAAAGGTGTCATTACATTGCTTCAAACGCCTAAGACCAAGCCCCCCACTATCTTTAGGTTGACAGACGTCGTGCCATTTAAGGAGGTGCACCTTGCACTGTCAATAAGTGACACCCTACAGAAACCTGCGACAATTACCCTCCATTTGGTTTAGTATACCTTAGGAGATGGGTGGTGAAGTTTGCATTCTGTAGCAAGAGAGAGCAAGAGCTACTGATTGAGTAAGTGTAGCGCGGCCAGCCAAAGAAAGAGTGTGAACTAGCTAGTTGGCGACCCGCTGGTGGACTTTGTCTGCAATGTATTGGTATGTATGTTTAGTGATTCTAGTGTGCATGAGTGGTACACCAAGGTATCGACCCAGATCCCAAGTATGGTTGAAACCTAGTCGTTAGCTTAGGTGGCTTGCATCCTACACAGATATGCTATTAGAACAAAATAGTAAAGTCTTGGTCGCACTAACCATTTGTCTGGAGCTAGTACAGAAATCTCATAACATTGTAGTAATAGTTCCCACTTGATCCTCAAAAGCCTTTGCAAAGAGGATTGGATCATCTGCAAAGAATAAGTGAGAGAGAGCAGTCCCCCGTCTACTTGTTTGGAAAGGGATTCAGTGTTTAGGTTGAACTTGTTCATCAATGGCTTAAGAGAGATGCTCCATTCATAGGAAAAACAGATATGACAGCAGCAAATTGCCTTGGTGAAGACCACATGTAGGGCAGAATGAATCGGATGGCAAGCCATTCCATAGGATTTGCATGGATGGTGAGCTGATACAGTTGAGCAGAAGCTGGATAAACTAGCGGAGGAAATCGATGTCCTCCAAAGTATCCTCAATAAACTCCCATCGCATGTGATCATAAGCCTTTTGGAGATTTATTTTGATAGCCATATATTTGCTGCCTGTTCGATGTCGCATAGTATAAAGGGCCTCTTGGGCAATGATGATGTTGTCCATGATATGTCGACTGTTAACAAAACTAGTTTGGGAGGGGCTCACCAAATGAGGTAATAGTGACTTCAAACAATTGGCAATAGCCTTCGTGATCAGCTTATATGACACATTACATAAGCTAATCAGACAAAAGTAGTGTAGCATCAGAGGATTGTCGACTTTAGGAATAAGGAAGAGGGTTGAATTCAACTCTATCGGTATGGTGCCATTGGAAAAAGCCTTCTTCATCATCTGAACTAAGGAGTTACCAATAATTTCCCACCGACTTTGAAAGAAGAGTGACGTGTAACCATCATTTTTGGTAGCTTTCTTAGGGCCCATTTCAAAAAGAGCCTGCTTCACTTCAACAGTGATAATGGACAACTCGAGAAAATTTTCCCAGAAGCGTAGACAGCCTCAGCTCCCCTGGGTCTTTGGTGTATAGGTTAATGAAGAAGTGCATGGCTACTTGCCGCAATAATTCCTCATCTGTGCACCAAGTAATACCATCGAGTTTCAACATAAGCACTTTGGTGTTCCTCCGTCATGCCTTTGTTTTAGCATGAAAATAAGTTATACTCCTGTTGGTGCCACAACAGTTCTTCTTGATTGAGGATCGTCTCATATTCCTCTAAGAGTTGGCTCACAAGCATCTAGAGTTTCCTAGAGTCATAGAGTTCCAATAGTCGTTGAATGGAATGGAGCCTAGCCTTAAGCTGCCGTTTTCGGTGCCATATATTACCAAAAACGTTCTAGTTCCAATCCTATGCCACTGAGGCAAATGCACGGGTGGCTAGATGTAACATCCCCTTTACCTATGAGAAGGTTAGAATAGTAAATATGAATGATTAATGGGAACTTAAGAAAGGCATTTATATATATATATATATATATTCATGCATAATATGGTATTCACCTATACATGAATAGTGATATTTGTTCTGCACATGAAATTAATTGTACATGCATTCATGAATAATTCCGGGTATAATTGGATTGAAGTGTGAGATTTATGAATTTTGGTGAACTTATGATTTATTTTGTAATTTATAGAATATTATGGAAAATAGGAAAAAGAAGAGGAGTAATCAAATGAGGAGCTGGAGATGGTTGGATTGTAAAGATGAGAGTTAAAGGGAGATAGTTCAAAAGAAACTAAGTCAGAGCTTAGACTTTAGGGAGATAACAAGTGTAAAGTTGCTTTTATGATATGTCAGAAATTTGAGTAATTCAAGAGTTAAAAAAGGGTTAGTACTCTTCCTATGTTCTTTCCTTGTTATCATTTTCTCCAAAATTTCTTCCCATACACAAAGTTTTCCATCAAACTCCGTCCGAGAGTTGACCCTGATTCTTCATAACCCTCGCCATTTCCTTTACTCAAGTGTTTCTTCTGCCTTAAGAAAGACCAGAAGTTGATTGTATTCATAAAGAGTACGAGAGTTTGCATGCAATTAAGGTTTTGGAGATAGTTGAAGATCTTGGAGTTTTCAACAAGAAGGTAGTGAATAAGTTCTTTAGAATTAGAGATTTTGAAATAAATTTGATGAGTTGCTATCATCTGCATGAACATGCATTATCAGATAATTGTATTCTTACACACTGTGTTAAAAGGATGGGAATTTGGGGATATGGTGCTATTTGGGTTTAGATGGATTATTAGTTATCAGGTGTTGTGGAAATGAATCCTGGAGTTGAAGTAGAAATAAAATAATGTATAAGATTAGTTGGAGAGTTAGATATGGAAAGGTAATATGCTATGTTTCTTCATTGAGCATGTATGAATCCTTAGGTGTTTATATGAGAGTTGATGAAGACTTAGAGATGTCCATGTGCATAGATGTATCGTCTGTATTCTATCGTCTATGTTTTATCGTCTGTGGTTGACCTTCCTCGTCTTTGTTAACCACTTAATATCTATCTTTCTTCAATTCGTCTGCCTTTTTATTTGTGCTTCGTCTGCTTGCTTTGACTTCTATCATCTATGTTTGACTTCTATCGTCTGCTTTGACTTCTATCATCTATGTTTGACTTCTATCGTCTGCTTTGACTTCTATTTTCTGCTTTGACCTCTCGTTGTCTGCCTTTCTGCATTTGGTCTATCTTTTGCTTCCGTCTACATTTTGCTTCCGTCTACATTTTGCTTCCGTCTATGTTTTGTTTTCGTCTATGTTTTGTTATCATCTGTCTTTCGTCTGTCTTTGAGATTCCGTCCGCCTTTAGACACTTCGTTTGTCTTTGGCATATCATTTGCCTTTTTCTTAGCCATCGTCTGTGTTTTAAATATTCGTCTGCTTCTGCTTTGTCTACCTTTTGCTTATAGGACCAAATAATATCAATTGCACTGTTTGATTTAACGTGAATAGTAGATTCGAAAGTTCGAGTTTGGAGAGATATCTGAAATGGTTCTTTAGGTTTTGAAATTTGATTCAGATGGTTTGTTGAAGTATAAACCCTGCGAACAATGCTAGTTAAGTGAGGTTCGATATTTAACTATGGTTTTGATAACCTAGATGGAAGGATACCCGGGGATTGTCATGAACATGCATTGTACATAATCTTTTCTATATATGTGCATTAATGAACACGCATATTTGCACAGATTGTGATATATGTGTGTATTTTTTTGTTATAGAGGAACAGTTGGAACTTCAACTTCCTGATGTTGCGGGCACTTCCAGGCAATAGCTTCGAGAGTAACTTGTGAGTAACCTAGACGGTCTCACTTAATTTTTGGTTGTTTAAATTCTGTCGAAAATGACTGTATGATTGTGGCATGAGTGTTGATTCCGAATGTGGAGATGCGATGACTGTAATATTGGATTAAGATGTTGAAGTGCTACTTGTATATGAATGAGATGAAATAAATGTGCACTTGATATAAACTTGTCATTTGATTCTCAACGTCAGTTGAATGCCAGACTTAGGTCCGATGACTCTGAAACTCTATTTGAACATTCTTATAAGATTGTGATATATGAGGTATGTAGAAACTATTGCATTTCATAAAGTGCATGCTCAGATAAAGACGTTGTGACTCGAGTTGCCTTTATGAAGCACTTCCACGTAGAGCTTTGCTCCGTGATTTTCTGATTTTGATTTGACACGTAGAGCTATGCTCCATGATTCTGTCTAATTGATCCATATGGGCTAATATTTGTAAAAATCTGTGATAGGCACTCGGTCACAACAATAAGAAAGAATGTGAGTCTCATGTGCATTGTTGATGCATGATATATATATATGGTTATAAGTGTTAAATGTACAATGTGACATGGTTTGTTAAGTGTATGTGATCTCATGTGATATATGTTATGTGTAATAATGTGATGCAAGACTTGAGTGAACCATCGATGATGGTTACCTCATTGAGTTCGCAAAACTCATCAAAATTGCAACGTTGTCTTTTCAGGACCTAGAGATGACTCTATCGAGTGAGAGACTCTATGTGATTTTGGCAAGAGAAGTCATGACTCAAAGGTCGGTCAGCTGGGATTTTTGGATTGCTTAGATAGACTTGTATATTTTCCTCATTCATATAGTGCTTTTGTTCTAGGTTTAATGATTATATATATATTAAGTGTTTGAAAGACAATGTAAACTTTCGAGTTGTGAAATGAAATGAGGAAGAGGTTAAGTTTTAAATTATTGTGGTTTCCTTATGAGTTTTTATAATGATTAATGACTTGATGCCATATGAAGTTTATGTAGTGATCGTTAGTAGCTCACCCTTATCATAGGATATGTGCCGGAATGACCTCCGGGTGTTTCGGTGTGTACCCTGCGATAAGGGGGTGCTACACTAGATGTGTAGGAGTACCTTGTTGCCAGTGGTCAGCAATGAGCATTTGAAAAGCTTCATGAGTTAACCACGGGCGAGAAAACAAAAGGGCTTCATAAAGATCTCCTAGTCACTTCATCGTGGTTGGATGAGTAGGGGTCGATGGTCTGAATGGAATCTAGGAAAATGAAGAATCGAATAGCATAGGGACTGATTTAGCTAGGAGTCGTTACCAAGAGCTCTATCCAGGCACTCTAGAAGTGTTCCACTAGACCAAGTATAGCAAGGACCTGAAAAGCCCAAATCGTGCAGCTCATTGCGTTGGACAATACTTCACTGGGCACGGACCACTCTGCTAGGGTGAGCTGCCCTTTCGATCCTCGACTAGTAACATGGCATTAAAATTGCCTGCAATGAACCAAGGTTGAGTCTTGACAGTGTTATGCAAGTGTTACAAAGCATGTCATAGATACTTTTTTTTACATGATTGAGGACTTGTGTAGATGGTGGTAAAGTAGGTAAGACAATGAGTACGATCTTGGATTTGCAAGTGGATGAATTGGGGATGTAGCAACTCCATGTTAATGGTCAATAAATCCTGCTATAAGATCCAAAGTCCACCTCGAAAACCAGTAGCTTCCACACAATAGGACTAAGGAAAACTCATCCTAGAAATCACCGCATCAGCCATCACTCCGCTAATTTTTGGTTCCACTAGAACCTCCAAGGTGGGTTTATGAGTGCTCCTGTCTTGTATTTAAAAAAAAACTGCAAGAATCGCTTGCTTTCTGCACCACAACAGTTCCAAACAAAAATACTTTTCATCTTATGAGTAAGGAGAAGATAAAGCACTTTAAGGAGCACCAGGGGGGTCATTGGATGCGACTTGACTACCCTCAATGCCTCAATGGGGTCGGATTCCAACAGAGTACTCACCACTTCTACATGCAAGTGTTAATCCAACGTTTTACAAGGGGATTTGACATCTTCTTTGTACTGGCTCCCTTTTTCACCTTCAAATTCAGCATTACCCCTTTACCTTTAAACCTTGATGGGGCCAGGGCTGTGTCAATAATGCCAAGGTGGGCATCAGAATGCGAGTAATAGAGCGCTACATCGACCTCCGTGGTGGACGTTAGTCAAATTGTATAATCAATAGTTTCTCTGATGATAATAGTTGTGTATCGCTTATGGTTCAATGTCATGGGCTGCATGTAATACTCCAGTCACTGCATCGTTATGCTAGGAGAGTCGGTCGCTGTTATAGTCAATAATGCATTAGACTATTTCATTGTGGGCGAGGGCAGGGTAGTGGGTGCTCTGTGTGGGGGAGTCTTAGCTTCATTACGAAATTTGAGGTAAGGGGTCCCACTGAAGGCATGGGAGAGACTTGTATGTTGACGAGGGTGACTTCAGGATGTGGAGTGACTTTTGGAAGTACTAGCTTCCAAGTTGTCTGGCTCCTTGGTGGGGTGAGCTTCGATGTAGCTAGCTTCTTGATCTTGTTCTAACAAAATCGGATCTCTATTAAAAGCCAATGTAGTAAATCAAGAGTCAGACCCTATACTCACTATTGATTAGGAAAATTGGAAGTTGGGCCTTCCCTACGTGTGCCTGGTGTTCTGAAGGTCCCTCGTCCCCTAGGTGTCACGTGCATTCAAAGTCTGAACCGGTGCTCAATAGTAGTCTGTTGGGCCATCCCTCGGTTGCCTACTCCCTGAGCTGTTGATTGATGGTCCGCCTCCACAGTTGCCACTGCTGGACCAGTGGTGCATTCTTTACCCACATAGCCAAAGCACCCATAGGTGAAGCAGATGTGTGGGAGACCTTTATATTCCACCCTTTGCAAACGCCCATCTACCAATATATGGGGAATCAATGGCTTAGTAAGATCAAGCTCTGCCACTAATCTAGCAAATTTTCCACGGTTTCCCACTATGGTGTTGTATTCAATCCGTATTCCTTTACCCACTAGGCATTCTATGACACGTAGAGTGCTTTTATGATAGTATTGACAAGGCATCCCTAGAAACCTTACCTATGCGACCACTGCTTTCGGAGAGACATCAGATGTGGAGAAAGCAAGACTCCATGGTTGAATTGTGAGGTAGGTTCCTTGCACCAGCCATGGTTGCCTCCATATATGGAGAAGGCAAGACTCCACTAGATAGTTGAAATTTGATAAGAAAATAATTGTTTTCGAGGTCGATCACTTTATACTTGCCGGTCAGCTTCCACAAAGCCTTAATGCGATTGAGGAGGCTAACCAATCCCAACACTCCGCCAAGTAGTCAAACAACCACTATTTATTGTAAAAAAGCAACCAAAGTAGTTCGAATCTGGTATGAGAACTAAATGGGTAAAAAGTCAATGTCTTCAGAGACTACAACATCCTCATACAAAAGGTCCACATCCAGTTCCTTGAATCCAAGTTCAGTCTTAAGTTGGTTGCTAATTGTTTGATTCAGCCCACTAGGTGTAAGATAAGCTAACATGAAGTTACTTCCTGAGCCCTTCATTTCTCAATGATTAATCATGATTGGACTGCATTTACGAAGGGGATTGATAACATGATAATAAGTGTCATATGTGGGCTACCTTCGCAAAGATCTTTCAAATACTGAGAGCAGTAAAGATACTTACTGACAAGTTAGATATCAACATTCTCTTACTAATAGGCCCGGCCCTAGGTAAGGGCGAGCTAGGCCTGTGCTCAGGGCCCAATTTCAATAATG
The DNA here is from genome assembly GCA_027563595.1 of Erythroxylum suave. Lineage (NCBI taxonomy): Eukaryota > Viridiplantae > Streptophyta > Magnoliopsida > Malpighiales > Erythroxylaceae > Erythroxylum > Erythroxylum suave. The sequence goes on along the minus strand of JAOSBN010000005.1, from coordinate 44,884,869 downwards.
TGGAGTGATTTATTTATAAAAATAATAATAAGAAAAACCTGAACGCATTCTTCTCGTAAAGCAGAGGGAATGGAAGACAAAAAGACCATGAAATTGAGTTCATCAAATAATCAATCATATCTTGATCTCTGACTTTCTCAATTCTCATTCCCATAACCTAATATCACTGGCTCACCCTTGTTGCTCCTCTCTGTCGTCGTTTCGCTCCCAGCGTCGGCAATTCTCTCTCTTTTTTTCTCTCTCAAGGTACCCGTAACCCTTCATCAACCATTAAATTTTTTCATTTTTTTAGATTATCTTGTTTAATTTTAATGTTAAATTGTTAATCTGATGATGATAATCACTACTTTCATTGATTTGTTAGACATAATATATGTTGCTGCATAATAATCAATTGATCATTATCATTCTGATGATGATTATCTTGTTTAATTTTTTTTGTTATCATTAGAAATTGATTCTGGATTTTTGTCTTCAATCTTCATGCTTTTTTTAATGAAGACTTTTGATTGTTGTGTATTTTGGTATGACTTGTGACTTGTGAGGTTGATGATGATTGATCAATTCAATTGTTGCTCAAAAGTTGATGGGTTTTATTTTCTGGGAAAAGTGAAGTGCCCCAAGAGTATAAGGGGCAAATGATCAAAAAACTGGGGACAAAAATTCCCAAAATGTGAAAGAGTAGACTTATATTGAGCTTTTACTGCGAAAATGACAATAATTAGGAAGTTTGTAAGTAGTGAAAAAAATTTGTGACGTGCTTCGTGATTTCTGATAGTATCATCGGCTATTGCACAATTGAGTTGCTAAATTCAAATTTTACTATTGTAATTTTTAATCATGAACTTTGTTGTATCTTTCAGTGTGTGATTCTAAACACTTACAAGCAAACTGTTGGGGGCTCCTTCAAGCATTATAATTAGGTGATATTACTCCTATCTTCTTGAATTGTTTAGATTTG
>JAOSBN010000005.1:44859045-44870783 GCA_027563595.1 Erythroxylum suave | reverse complement strand
CTCATAAGATGCGACACCATTATTCCACAAAACCCTAGCCACCTTCGGAGAGAGAATAACGTACGGCATTCGAAAAGATTTTCGGAACGTGCTAGCATACGATAGCCGCAGCCCAGATCATGCATGCTCGTGTGGATACCGGTAGAGAACATTCGCGTGTAGCAGTGTCTATGAATCCGAATAACGTTCATCAATCCGTGTCAATCCGTGTAAAAGGTATTTTGGGCAATCTATATTTTTTGTTATACAACTTGTTGTATTATGGTCCTTTCCATAGCGTATTGTGAATACTCAGGCCATACGCGATCCAACAATTGCATCATTTTGGTAGTATATTAAATTTGCATATATTTGGTAGTATAATTTCATTTTTTGGTTATAAGTTTTATTTGAAGAATAGCTAGTATTTTAAACCCAATAATTAAGTTTGAGTGCTTATATAATGAATGCTTCAAATTCAAACCAAAAATGATATATGATTTTAAACCCAATAATTAAGTTTGAGTTCTTATATAATGAATGCTTCAAATTCAAACCAAAAATGATATATGAAGGTAAAGAGTAGATTGTTTTGGTTATGAGATAAAAAAGATTACTTTTATCGATTTTATGATTAATGTTAAGAGTTTAGGGCATGGAGAAGTATATAATTTTATTTATAAACTCCCATATGAGTTGTTTGAAAATAGTTTGAGGCTACTACATAATGATAATGATGAGAGGAACTTGATAGGTGTAATTACAGCAAAAAAATGAAGACAACAGAGATTTATATGGATTGGGAGAAGTATCCCAAATTATGTAAACTTACTGACCCTAAAGTAGAGATTCCAAATGATTGAGGATGATGATAAGGAGGTAGGTTTAGTTAATCCGCATATCCACTCATTTTAGCACCTACAAATCCACCTACAAATGTACCTACAAATCCACCTATAAATGCACCCTCATATCCACCTATTCTAGTAGACACTAAAGGTAATTAAATGATTCAAATGACATGTTAGACAATCAAAGATAATCAATAGATATCATTAATTTAGGATAATCAAGCGAAGAAATTTTTGAAGATATATATAAGTTTTCTATAAAGGAAGAGTTACCTACTGTAAGTGAGTCATGTATGGGTGATCAAAATATTAACTTAAGCGATAATAAGATGAAGTTGATGATGGTAACTTTGGTGGTAAAGAAGGAAGTTTAGATGAGGAGGAGAAGAAGAGGCCTAAATATCATCACTTTAGCTATTCTAGTTTAGATGATGAGACAGTTATTTTAAAGCAGGAAATTATTTTTTTATTCAATTGACACATTTAGAAAATCTTTGAAGAACATGAAGATTTTGTACATGATTTAACTATTTTTAAATAAAGAATGAAAGGCTAAGAGTTACTATAGAATGCAAAAAAGAAATGTGGATGAAGAATACATATAAGCCTTACGCAATATAGGAATATATTTTCGATTAAGACATTCCAAGACACTCGTTCTTATGGAAGATCATTTGACAATACAAAAGTTAATTACAGTAGATTGCCAACAAGTATTTGGCACACATCATGGACAGTCTTAGCTAGCATATCTCAAGATTAAAGAGTGCTAGTTTAGATTATTAGAAAGAGATTTCATAAATCTAAGCATATAGAGTTAAGGGACATTCCTTGTATTTTTTTCTTTGCATAACAAGAGAAGTCAAAAGACTACTTCTTAACTATGATGGAATGCTACAAAAGTAGTTCATTGTACGTTAGATCTCCTAAAGGTGTGTTTAGTTTATGTTATATATATCTTGAACAAGTTAAATTTGAGTTTATTAATGCTTGTAAACCAGTAATGGTTGTCATTTGAAGACAAGATATAGTAGGAAATTGTTGATAATTATTGAAATGGATCCAAATGACAACATTTTCCGATTGGTTTGGGTTATAGTAAGAGTTGAAAACAAAACGAGTATTTATAATGCTATTTTCTTATGTATTATGATTTCATATTGAACATATCTTAATCATGTAATGTAGGGTCTATAAGAACTGTTTGATCATAAATGTGCACATTTCGATCACAATTATTGCTTTAGGAATTTTTTGGTCGATATATAAAGCAAGTGTAAACAATTTGTCGTTTACAAACACCAAAGGTGGAGTATAGCTTTATATTGTACTTAACAAGGTTATAAAAGGTAAATGAGTAAGATAGAGGGCACGCGTAAGGATGGAGAGTACAAACAAGGATGCACATTGTTGGTTTACAAATATTCCTGAGAAGATATGATGTACACATGTATTTGATGGAAAATGCAAAAGTGGTTTATTATCAAATAACACAGCATAGTGGTTCAATATGTATTTGAGAAATACGAGTAACAAACCAATCTCGATTCACTTTAAAATGATGATAAAAGCTATCTTAAAGGGATCTCATCAAAAGAAGCAAGGAATGGTTGAATATAACAAGATATTTCCTAACCAATGTTATGAATATTGTATCAGATTTAGCTAAGAAATTTGGTTTTGGTACAATACGATACCAGTACTTGTCAATATCGGGTACCGTTTTAGATAATTTTTTAAAATCACAAATTAGTCTCTAAATTTTATAAAACTAAAAATAGTCCTTTAATATATTATGTTATATAATTTTTTACTTTACTTAAATCCTGTCTCCAAAATTCATAATAATATAAATTTGATATAAGAAATATTATATTTATTAATATTATTTTCACATATTTCTCATAAATTAAGATGAAAAAGATTATTTAACTCAAATATAAATATAAAATTAAGAATAATATAAAGTCAAAATGTATTTATAATAAATGAATTTAATTTCAAATATTATCTTTATATATTTCAAAACTTATTATAATAAATTTTCACATATATACAATATAAAGTATATATATCGTAAATATGATATATTATCTTTACTATTTATTAAATAAATTGTAGGCAAATTTGTCATATTTTTTATATATAGGTAATTATTATTTTATATGGGAGAAATTTTAAGTTTTTTTTTCCAATTTAGTCCTAATTTTTTAAAAAATTAAAATTATAACCAACATTTGAGTTATATTTTAGTTACCAATTGGTATTGGTTAGTATTACCTAAAAGAACTGGTACTGACTAGTAGTAAAGTTCAATACGTACTCTTTTTTTGGGTACCAATTTTTGGCAAGTACGACTAGTACATCATAGTATTCAAATTACCAGTCTTAACATGATATCAAAGTTAGAGAAAAGCATAAAGGAGAACAATAATCATTTGGATCATTTGTTACATTTCATACCTACTTACTCAAATGTGGCTAATAACTTAGCTCGTCTTTATAGGTGATGGAAAATTCGAAATTGAGTGTTTTATGGATGATTATCATATAGTGAACCTTAAAATGAATGATTGTTCATGTGGAAGATGGGAGCTAATTAGGATCCCTATTAACCATGCCATTTCAATAATCATCTTGGAGAGAGGAAATCCTAAGGATCATATGCATGAGTATTACACCAAATAGGCATATATGAGGTATTATTGTAAGAGCATAAACTCAATACTAGGTGAACAGTTTTAGCCAATACGTAAGGAAGAACATGGATAAAAGATCAATCCTCTTGCATGTATGAAAAGAGTTAGAAGACTAAAGAACAAACAAATAAAAGAAGTTGGTGAAATTTTACCCTGGACTAGAGGACCTGTCATATGCAAGAAATGTAAATAAAATAGACACGATTCTAGAAAATTAAAGATGCAACATCTAGGTTACTTGCCATGAGCCACATGACGGTAAGCTTATTTGTTTCATATTAAAGAAAGAATTAAAATGTATGTTATAAAAAGTTGATCTTACTTATTTTATTCATAGTCAAATACAAATGTCTTATCAGTAGAACATTGTACTACGTGTATCACCAAGCAAAGGAAAGGAACCTATTTAAGAAAATGGAACAAAGAGGAAGGCATCCAAAGTTTGAAGTATAGGTTAATTTTGAGACTAATATGAAATATTGAAAATAATGGATAAACTCCTTAAAACCGAACCTTTCATTACTTAAGAACCAATAATAGGTGGTCAAAAATTGCTCGTTTAATTGCCATTGGGTGGATTTTTCCATGTTTTTTAAAATTTCCTACTTTAAACTTTTTTATGTTTCATGTTTGTTGTAATTTAATTTCTCTTACTTCGTCTTAAGATCAAGTTATAAAACCTTGTGAAAGTTTGTATTTGACATGTGTGGATGGAGGTGTTTACATAATTAACAGTCAAAAAGTTTGCATTTTTCCTTTAAACTTTAATTAATAGCCACAAAGTTTGCGTTTTCCTTTTTAAACTTGTCATCGTATAAGGTGGTGAAATTTTCCTTCTTGAACTTTCTGATGTTTCTTGTTCTCTATAATTTAATTTTCTCTTACTTCCTTTTAAGTTTGAGTTATAAAACCTTATGAAGGGATGTATTTGGCATATATGGATAGGGGTGTTTATGTCGTTGATGGTTACAAAGTTTGCACTTTTCCTTTTGAACTCCTCATCATATAAGATGGTAGTGGATGAGGTCAGGAGAAATCTTAGGATGTCAATGTATAGGATTACGATGAGATTAAGGTAAGGATTAGAATAGATCGGGCCAAGTTGGGTCTAGCTTATGTGGCCCGAGCAAGAGCACGATCAAGTTTTGGGTGGCCCAAAACAAGTCCAAAGCCTAAACTTGCCTAACTCTCACTGACGTAATCTAATCTGACTTGATCCAAATATTCAGTTCAATCTCACCTTCTTTTTTTCTTCACCTAGATTTTTGCCCCAAATAGTCAAACACCATATAAAATATGTTTTAGGATTCTACTCTTACTCAACCATTAAATCAATTCAAAATCAATTCATCATTCTGAAGACAAATACATTAATTTTGTTTTATTCTTTGTTTATGTCACACATATATAGAAACAACACACAGATCATAAAGCATAATTAAGCAAAGATTATAACCTATTTTAGCTTCCCAGCTCAAAAAATGAAATGACATATAATAAGGGAAAAGATTATGGAGAAAGAGTAGCATGCATTAGTAAGGAGCTTACATTGTTAAATAACAGTACTTGTTGTCAAGAGAGAAATGTCAAGAAAAGAGAGCACCAGAGATAACTAGAAAACTGTGAAATGGAGAAGACAAATAGAAGAAACGAGATTGAAATAATTGCAAACTATAAAATAAAGCTGAAGAGGAATAGAAGAAACAAGTTTGGAGGTTGTTAAAAGTTAAAACGATGATATAGAGAAGAAGGGGAGACATGCAATAAGTGAAGATAAAAGGAATTTTGGGTCTTCTAACCATATATACTCAAGCTTCGGCTCAGGTCGGACCTAGAAGTCTGAGTTTAAGCCCTACCTGAAGTCCATTTTTGTAATGTCGAGCTCAACATGATGCCCAATTAACTTATACTGAGTTTGTTGGCTTCAAGTTAACTCAGATCGGACCAATCCAGCTAGACATGTCATATTAGGCCAAGCAGATTAGGTCTAGGATATTTTGTCATACCTAGATTAACGACAATGTCGATGTTTTGAAACAACACATGAAAGAATGAATAAGATGGTGGTAATGTACTTCAAGAACTTAGCAGCTTCACTTACTCTACTTTACTCTTATGGTAATGTAATTGATGTGGGTCGAATGTATGATCTATTATAGAAGCTCAACTTGCCCCTTAGAGTTAATTTGATGGAGTTCATTAGTTGATGCCCTTATTGATATCTTTAATCACTTTTTATGAGAATCTAACTGTTGTTTTAAATTTTAAGTAATTAATGATCGATGTATTCAAGTATAAATATACTTTTTTTTATCACCTTTGATTGGTTTTTCTTGATTTGCTTGATAAGTGGAAAATTTTAGCTAAAAAGATCTCGTGTGAAGTACCTTTATGAAAAAAATAAGAAGTCAAAGAGTCCAAATAAGAAATGATCATATACTTTTGCAAAGAAAAATAATACTAAAAATGATCTTTGGTAACTAAATAGTAATTATTGAATACTAAAATTGATAATAAGGATGGTAATTTATAATAAAAGTAAATTTCGTAATAAGGATTAAGTTTTAATTATATAAAATTAAGAGATTATTTTTTAATTTTAAGAAATTATTTAAAATTGTATTAGATATTAACCGGAACCAATATTATATCGTAGTAAAATCAAAATTTGCATACATATTTTTATTTAAACTACTTTTTATGTCAATTTTACTATAATTTTAAAATAGTGTTCAAAAATTATTTTCTTAATATATAAAGGCAAATTTGAATTGTTGTTATTTAAGAGCTTTTCAAATAAAATTTTAAAAATATAAGATATTTTATTTATAATATATTCTTAAATAATTAAATAAAAATTTAATGAGGAGTGATTATGAATCTTATATTAACATAGTCAAGTTTGACAACAACATTTAGTATGAATCTCGCTAGACCGCGAAGTCTGAAAAAGTGTAATAGTATGCAACTTTATCCTTAATTAATAGAGAAGTTATATACTATAGTCAAGTCTAACAGTTTTAAAAAATTAAAAAAAATGAATTTAAGATTATAAATATTAGAGATTCTTCAAGAAGTTACGCTGAGAAGTCTCGTTAAGTTTTGAGGACCAAAAGAAAAATGCAAATTTCGTGCTATAGGAACCAAACATGATCATTTGACTTGATTGTAGTATCATTGAGCATTTTAATCTCACATTTATGGAGGGAATTTACACGTAGGTAATAACCGTTAAATCACCCTCCACCGAATATCGACAGATATAAGTCCATTTCTGGAGTTGATTAAATGGTACTTCTGGTTGATTCGGCCATTGTGCACAACATCTTCAAGATTAATATCCACATGTCCCAACGTTTCCTGTACCAGAACAAACCTTAGAAACACAAACAGTAGAGAGAGTAGTAGGTGAACTACAACTGCCATGAACCTTGCGTCTGAAACCGAAACCTCTACGCTTGCTCATTACTTCAATGTTTATCTTCTCCTTCACTGGAGCCTCTTCTAAGACAAACTGGAATTCCTCATTCCAAATGGGGTCTCGTGTTTTCTTGTTTATCTACAATCCACGACAAAATAAAATGGATTGGCAGTTTAAAAAATGTTTTCTAAATTACAGCTCAAAGCATCATTGGAACATGAAGTTTAAGGAAATATACTTGTTTTCTTTCTTAAAATTCGGGCGCCAACTCAATTACCTTGGTTTGCTTCAGATCCCCTCTGAACATAATCACTGCATAGGGGTTGTTATGATGCTTTCCCTCAACTTTTTCAGCACCCTGAACTGTGACTACAAGTAAACCACCTTTGTTTAAGGATAAGTCTCGAGATACACTTCTACTCTCACTTTGTGTGTAGTCACTACAATCTAAAAATCCACTAAACCTTTCACCATCTTCCCTGAAAGGCTTGAACGTTAATTCTATCATAAGCTTTCCTCTTGGTTTTTTGTTCTCTGGGTCATTGGGATTTTCGTTCTTGGCCAAAACAAGTGTAAATGCTTTAGTCTCATGAGGTGTAAGCGTTTTCAATGGAACTACTTGCATTCCCAACTTGTCATGGGTCCCAAACTGCAACCAACAGAATTACAGAGTTCTCAGACAACTTGGATTCACAGAAAAGTGAACAAATCTGACACTCTTGTTTGCTTTATGTTTGCTGTACTCAAAGCTAAGCCAACAAAAAGGAATCATCTTATGGAGTATAGAACTAAGAAAAAAAAGAAAGGTATGTGTTACCTTTTCCCAATCATAAACCTGAAGCCGAAGAACTTGAGAGTCGGGGTCTTTGACAGTGAACTTAAAGTCTTCATTCCACTGTGGATTAAGGCTCTTCATCTTGATAGAAGTCTTCTTTCCAGGAAATCTTTCACCGCTTAGGCTGAGTTTAACATAAGGATCAGAACTTCCAAAAAGGTCCATCTTTAGGAGATTTAGTGCTCTTACAACCTTCACATGTAGAATGCCTACAGGCTTATTTACAGCTCCTCTGTTTATCGAAAATTGGAACATAAGATTCATCAATCATCATTGATAATCTCTCTGATTGATTGATGACAAAGTTCACTTGAAATATCTCATGGTATTTTTACTCTTTTCCATTATCTCTTAACCAAAAAGTTCCACGACTAATTGCAGAAGCAAACACTTTTCCAAATTTTCACAGCAAGTAGAGTTTTTCTGGTCTGACAGCTAAAGAAAATCATGGTTGATAATGTTGCATTACTGAAGAACTTACGCTGAGTCGTCTAGGATTTGTATGCTAAGTGTTTGTGGCCACAGATAGAGGCTAGCAATTTGCTTTCGTATCAGCTCCTGGTAGCAGTAAATTAAGGAATCATTTAACGAAGACTCTGCATTTTCATACATATCTCCAATATGTAAGAAGAGACACTTATATTCATGACCACCCTGACTAGTTTTGGCTTTCAAAGTTCTTGTTTAGCAGCTTAGTTCTAGGAGGTTGAGATGTGAGCATGGCAGGGCCATGTTATTGACAACTGCACTTTAAAATTTACATCTTCCTTTGCTGTCTTTTAGGATTAAATTCTGAAGTACTTGGCAGTAACACTTCCCAGAATTTTCAATCCGAAATACTCTCCATGAGAATCTGCCCAAAGCAAGTTCTACTTTCCCGGTGTGAGATACTATATGTTGAACATAGCAAGAAGAGAAGTGGAATGATTTAAAATTTGAGGTCGTTAATGATGTAAAATTTGAGATTGTTGGCACAAACAGAATCCTTTATGACATGTGTGCACAAGGTAACTGCAGATATTGTCCAAGCACCAGCTTTATGGGTCATGATTATGTTAATATTTTAGACCATCACCTCCCAAAGGTCAACCATCTCAAGATAATTTAAACAATTTCGATTAGCACGGTTTTCCAAAAGCAGCATAAACAAAGAAAGTCCAACCTGCTTTCAGAAAAAAAAAAAAAGGAAAGTCCAACCTGCAAGTTATGAGCATCCAATCAAAATTTGGAAACTACCTGAGTACCTGAACAAATTGATACAACCCTGGAATTGCCATAACATCAGCTCCAAGCAATTTCATTCCGAAGTCGACATGTGGCTACAATCAGATATGTAGCTCTGTCATTTTGTTGGCCCATAAGCGAACTGTCTAAATGAGCTGGCAATTCCAGCACTTGGCATCATTACCTTCTCTAGCAACGAAACTAAGATGTTGGAAAAGCAAGGAAATGTAGGTACTAGAGGTTTTAAGGTTATCCGTAGGACTGCTGACACTTGGACATCCAACAACTGGGAACAAGAACAAACACTTGATCAATATACTGGCAAAAGCTGAAAGCTTTTGAAGAACATTACATTAGCTGTATAAATCAGAAACAAGAAAACTAAGGTTGTATGTACTCTGTATTTGAAATCTCTTCTGACCTGAACCGTGACGGGCACGGAAAAGAAATTCAACACCAGGGTTATGTTAGGATTTCCAGCCCATCTAACAGCAGTCTCAAAAACTAACTCTTCTTCGTTACTTTCATGCACTTTGATGCCTGCAGCCAGTTCCAGGAATAAAAAGCCATAAGAAAACAATAATCTTAGATGATAGAAAGGTACCTTTACCTGGATGATGATCACTTGGTAGGATGCAATACAGCCTACAGGAGAGCTACTTTCATATTGAAAACAAAGCTAGATTTTAATCGTTTCCTTAAAAACTCGTAAGTTTGATAGAATCAAGATCACCAAGCCAAAAAGTACAGTTATAGTTCAAAGGACATCTGCAACCGCAAATAACATCATCAATATCTGACACTCACCGTGCATAATAGGGGGAAGAGTTCCAAGGGTCAAGCTCTTAAAATCTATTGACTTGATAAGAAACTTGCTTCTATACTCGGCAAAAATAGGAGCTGTCATGCTTCTTATCATACCGGATATAGCCTGTAGGCACATATTTCAAAGTTAATGCAGATACCAATTGGGATATGAACACTAATTAAAGATATTTCAATTTACCCTGTCAAGGTAGGGCCACATAAAGCACACATACTTATTCAACCAGTCAATCTGAGAATCATATTGAAAGAATCAGCAATGGCAAAACCTAATGTAAGATTATAATCAAGAGAAGTCATTCAACATGAAAAGTAGCAGAACTCACCCTTTCATAGTCAGGATGCTTCACCCACATGGGAATCTCTGGAAAAAAATCAAACAGCCTGCCTGTATCCAACTCCTGAAATGGCTTGATTACAGGTTCCTACATATATACAAGCTTAATTAGACAAGCTGGGAAAGGAATTCTTACCCATCAAAACAGAACAGATAATTCAAAAACCTAAACGTAGCTTGCAGTACATTCCCTGAACCAAAAGGAGATGGCTCTACATATAAATGTATAGAACAGTTGCAGAAAGTTGATAGGAAATCTCAAAAAGGTTTGATAGGAAGTGTTACCTTAACATCCTGAGGCTCAGAGTAAAGGAAAATAAAGAAACCTAATAAAAGGCCAATTGGGATGCCAATCCCGATTCCAATGATTCCTAATAAGCTAATTTGAAACCCCATTTTCTATCAATCCAAACACGGCAAGAAAATATAAGTGGGCCTGGTCGATCAAATGAAAAGGAGAAAGGAAGAACAGTGGTACATTACACCACAACTATTAAAAAAGAGAAAACGAAACAAAAAACGATCGAATTCTTGAATGAAAAATGAGAATTTGCAGGAAGTTTTATGTAAGCTGTAACATAAAAGGGACAGAGAATCTACGTACGTGCATAGAAAATGAAATCGGAAGCCTAACGCGTCAAGCGCGACAAATAACTGACAAGACACTGTTAGTTTGCAACTCTCCACGTGTCCAAGACAATTGGAGCTTTTTCGTTACATCTAACGATTTAGGAACATCTTGTGACAGGAGGGAAGAAGTTAGTGACTTTTGTGGGATCTTATGTGTGTGATCAAATTATTATGTGGCGGACTAAATTTAATTGACACTTATAAGCCATAAGTTATAATGTAAATCCATTTTAGGAAATTCAACCGATTTGACTAATTTAATCGTAAAAGCCTTGATTTGTTCAATTTTCAGTTCGATTTTTAACTTTTCAATTTAATTTACTTTAATAACTCTTGTTGTTAAAAACTGATCAATTAATCTGTCACTTTTTAAAATTAATAAATTCTAATAAACTAAAATAAATCAATTAATTTTTATTTAACAATCTATTTTTAATTAAACTTGAAACTTTTTGATAAATAAAGACAGCATCTTTTAATCATATTTTAAATTCTTTAATTTTATTCAATATTTAACCAATTGCATGATGATCTAATACCTATTAAACCTTTTAAACCTTAAATTTTATATCTTACGAGTTTAACATCTTGTCCAATTTTAAAACATTACTTTTGATTCACTGATGCAACTGTGACAGGAATAGTCAATAAGATTCGACAAGCAATGGAAACATTAGAATAACATTCTGCTGCTTTGACAAACTCCAAAATATTAAGGGCAGACATTAGCCTATCTGGCAAAGTCTTTTGCAACACTCTTAACTCAGAAAATAAATCATCAATGTCAACATTCGACACATTGTTGTGAGAAAAAGTCTTTCTAAACTTAACACAACATTCTTTTAATTCATTATTATCCGGTGACTTCAACTTATCTGAATCACACAAGAATCCAAAAATATTTTGAAAGATAGTTAGTTGCTCAAATCTTTCACTA
>JAOSBN010000005.1:44837468-44858209 GCA_027563595.1 Erythroxylum suave | reverse complement strand
TCTCCATCGCTCTCTCTCTATCATAATTTCTTGTTGCAATTCATTATCAATTGTTTCATTCTTTTTCAACCTGACATGTAGTTCCTTCCAGGAACTCATATTAGCCATATGTTCAAGACTATTTTCATGTTGTTTGAGCCTCTCATTGAGATGCTTCCAATCTTTGAACCCGGTACTCGCTAGGAAATGATTGTTAACACTAGAACTAAAAACAACTTGCAGGGAAAGCAATACACTTTATCTGCACATCTTGAGTACACCAATCATTTTCTATCACTAGTCTCACCGTTACTCAACTTTCTCGAATAATGATTATAACCAAAATTTCTTGGATTATCATCCAATGGAAATACAAGATCTAATTCCCTTATAGGCCCCTTTTCAACTAGTAAGTCTCTTGTTTCATGACCAAGATTATCCGGCCAATTACAAGGATCATAAATATCAAAATGAAGGATAAGATGTTCATTGACATCACAATTTTCAGTATTTGATCTATTCTTCACATTGTCATTTTCATCATGACCATTAACACATAAATCCTCATGAACTTCATGTGAACTCGTATCACGCAAGACAAATTTATCCATGGTCCCTTTTTGTTTTTCTGTTAGTTGCTCAATTAGTTTCCTTTTTCCGTTTTTCACTTCCCGATAAATGCTTTTTCGATAACATCTTATCAAATCTAAACAATTCAAGAAGATAGGAGTAATATCACCTGATTATAATGCTTGAAGGAGCCCCCAACAGTTTGCTTGTAAGTGTTTAGAATCGCACACTGAAAGATACAACAAAGTTCATGATTAAAAATTACAATAGTAAAATTTGAATTTAACAACTCAATTGTGCAATAGCCGATGATACTATCAGAAATCACGAAGCACGTCACAAATTTTTTTCACTACTTGCAAACTTCCTAATTATTGTCATTTTTCGTAGTAAAAGCTCAATATAAATCTACTCTGAATTTTTTCCCCAATTTTTTTATCATCTACCCCTTATACTCTTGGGGCACTTCACTCAGGTGTATTGAGTTGTCAACATTGAACAGACACATCAACTTGACAACTTTATATGAAGGAAGCATGACAATCAACGCTACAGTCGACAACGCCACTTACATTACAACTTGCATGCACTATAATATATTATTAGAGGCAAAGTCACGCATATGATTTTCCATTACTTGAGCAATATTATGTAGCGTTACAACCAACTTTCATATATATATATGAACATATAAAATGGATGTTCGTAAGTACCTTAAAACCTCCATATAATATTGACGATTCCTGTAGACCCAAAAAGACTAGACGTGTAGCAGTAGAGGAAAGCATCAAAGGAACTTGTGAGGTTATAGCATAAACAATATGCATCTATGGGCGGGAGTGCACATGCGGCGGCAGAGAGGAGCAACAAGAAAAAAATCGTGCAGGTTTTTCTTTCTTTTTAATAAACTACATTCCACATTATTAAAAGTGGGCCCTGAGCAGAGGCCCGATACATACTACCTAATATATTATCAATAATTGTTCTTAATATCAATTATTTCTTTTAAGTCTAACCCCCTTTTTCTCGTGCTCATTTATTATGGTACATAAGCTTATCACACACACAGATATCTATTAATACAAAATTGTATATAATTAATAATAAATTAAAAATTAATAAATTTTTTTAAAGAAAAATGGAAAATATGTAAAAATTATTCTTTAATTGTTTGTATATGTTTCTATATAAAAATATAAATAAATAATTTTAAACATAAATCATAGAATAAAATTTATTAAATAAATAATAATAATATTTTTATATAATTAATAATAAATTGTATATAATTAATTATAAAATAAAAACATTTATTATTTTAAAATAAAAATATAAAAGATTATTTGTCACAATTTTGACTTGAACAAATCACAACCGTGACTTTTTAATTCAACATAATTTCCGTTTTAAAATCATAGTATTAAATCTCTTGCAACAATTATTTTAATATCAGAAGTATAATAGTCATTTATTATACATTACATTCTATTGCATCAATCTTCTAAACAATATTTCGCAACATTACATTATGAACCTTTCCATCCCTCTCAAATAACTTTTTACTATATTACATTTCATTTCATTATAAATAGTTTCGTTCCGTTCCATTTCGTTCCATTAATTAACATCCAACCAAATAGGCCCTAAATCACAGAAAAAGTCATAATGCATACGAAGGATTTGTTCTATCAATTGAACACCTATTTAGATGCTTTAGTGACTTGGTGATTGATACTCTTCAATTGTCAGTAATATTATGTATAATGTTATTATAATGTCATATACGATATTTTTTAACATAATTTGTAAAATTGCTTATCACCAGATGCACACATCCGACTAAGATACAGTGAACTATATAGACATCTTACTCTCATTTTACGGAGCCCCAAAAATCTCAATCTAATATACTTTTAGCACAAGCAAGAAAGAGTCCCCTAACTCAACTCTTGCGTTACTTTAATTAACATTAATTTTGTGATTCTAGCGCTTATTGTTTTAATTATTGAAATTAACATGTGGTGAGTTTGGATAAAAGTTCAATGAATGTGCTTGAAAATAAGGAATGTATTTGTAACATTGAGAGAGAGTTGCTTTGGTTTTGAGGCATATATTATTAGATTATAAACCGTACAGTTTGTGGTGAATTATTTTATAAAGTGTAGCTTGATGCATTGAATCATCATTATTTTGGTTATTAATGTAATGTTTTCTCAATATGATTCCCCACGTTATAATGTGCTTGTTTTCAATTTTATATCTCAAATTTTGACTTCTAATTAAGAAAAAAAGAATCTTTTTTTGTCAACATTTAAAAATTCTCTCGATGATCAATTGGTGCAAAGGTTTTCTTTTTATTTACTTGATAATTTCCAAGAAGAATTATTAGATACCAATTAAAAAAGCTACAACTTATTATAAAAATAAATTATATAAATCTCTCTTATAGTTTAAGATTTTTTCATTTTTTGTAAATGTTGAAAAAATTTCTTTTTTTAGAATTCGTTTAAAGATTAATGACGAGAGTGAATATTTCAGTAACTAGTAAAGTTGCTCCTTCATGACCATAAGATCACAAGTTCAAGTCACGGGAATAGCCTCTTTATAAAGATACAAAAGGAATGTTGCATATATCATAATCCTCTCCAGATTCTTGCAACACAGAGAGTCTTATACACCAAGTACGTTAACTTTTTTATAAAAAAAACTAATGATGAAATACACGCGATACGAATATCAAACATGCAATAATCAAATGTCACTTATAAGATAAGTACGAATATTCAAACATGCAATAATTTAATGTCAATTATAAGATAAGTCAATATCTTAAACCTGGCTCAAATTTATTGAACTTGAATCAAATTAATAACTTAAACTAATTATAATAAATTATTAATTTGAATTGAATCTAATTAACTCGATTCGAATTTAAGATTTTAGTTAAATTGTCATTTAAGCATACAATTGTGATGTTCATATTATATATGTTTCATCATTTTTTTAATCAAAGTCTAAAAGACGGACTTTTTCTATAAAATTAAAATTAATAAAAAGAATTTCACAAGCTTTAAATTTAGATTAAAATTTTTTCAAGGTCTTTGTCTTTTACCCTTATTATAATCTCAATAAAGAAAACTTTTAGATATTAGGATAAAAATATAATCTTATTATTAAAAGTGATGTAACTCAATAAATTTTGACCAAGTATTTCTACTTTAGTTAATTTGATCACATTAATACATTTGAATCGTGACATACTCTCATAACACGGTAATAAAGCAGGATAATGTGGACCCTGGCGTCTACTGAGAGATTCCTCCAACCCGAGGCTGCATGGGATTTAGAATTTAGCTTTTGTTTGGGTTTATTATACTACTTTGCTCTGTACTTTTTACTTCAAAAAGTACCAAAAATAATCGTAGCAAGATCCAATTTTATAATAATCAGATCTAAAGATTAAATCATTAATGGTAACTTTATAAATTGTGGTCCTAAAGGGAAGCAAAAAGTATATTGTAATAAAAAAGGAGCTATCATGGTCTGCCCTTTACCTCGTGCTAATATATAATTACATTGCATAGAACATTTCAGGAAACATTGTGAGAAAGACACTAACAAATAACTTCCTAAAGTAACTTCTCTTAATTCTTTAATACATGATTGCAATGCGAGAAGTTTAAGATCTAAAAGGTTTAATCGATATTAGACCGTCATAATATCAGCTGAAGATTGAATAAAATTAAAGAATTTAAAATATGATTCAAAATAGATTATCCTTTAAAGTTTAATAAAAAATGATTATTAAATAAAAATTAATTAATTAATTTTAGTTTATAATTATTTATTAATTTATAAAAATCAATCGATTAATTAATAAACTGATCGATTTTTAACAATAAAAATTATCTAAATAACTCGAATTAAAAAGTTTTATTGATTTTGTAGATCTCTTTTTTATTTTATTTTCTTATTATTTCTTTTTTTCACGAAGTTCAATGAATTCCAATATATTTATCTATCAAATATATAAATTTTTTTTTATAATCTTAAGCCGACAATGACCAATGCTCTGACATCGTGACAAGAGGCACTTTACCTAGTCTACTCCACGTCGAAGTATCACTGTGAGCGGCCACTGTTTCAAGAGGCGCTTCCATGAGTGTTGCCTGGGCCAACCTCTACGTGCTTCGGTCAGTCTAACCACCGTATGTCTAAAAAATACTTGCTACCTTATCTTCTTATTTTACTTTATAACTTCATATTTCAAAAGGTAAGCCTTATAATATTCTATTATTCATTATAAATTTCCTGAGACTCCACCAAGTAAAGAGGTGAAGACTTACGTTGACTTCATAATTTTATATTCTTTGCATAGATTATTTGATTGAATGGGACTTTTTTTAAAAATAGAAGTTAACATGTAATCCCAAATTGGTTACAATAATGATATGAACAGAATAATGAGAATGAATGATGTATTGTCGTTGTCTACGTTGTTGTTTGGACATCTTCTGATTTGGTACAAGTAACTTAAACTTGTCAACTATCTTACCTTTAGCAAAGGCATAAACATGCATTTATTTTCTTGATATTCTTTTTGCTAAAATTGGCTTCACTCTTCTCTCTCTCTCTCTTTCAATGTTATTTTTGTGTATTATGAGTCAACTTTCTAGGCTTAAATGATGATCTTAAGAAAGATTTAGAAACCTGTCTATATCTATTATTTTTAGAAATTGTTGCTTCAAAATAGGAAGCGAGAAAAAAATGGAAAAGAGATGAGTAAGTAATATTTTAAAAATTAGTAAGACAACAGATTTTAGGTTTAAAAGGTTTAATTGACATAAAATCGACCAAAAATTAAATAAAATTTAAAATATGATTTAAAAAGATTATTTTTACTTATCGAAGAATTTAAAGTTTAATTGAAAAAAGAGATTATTAAATTAAAATTAATTAATTTTTTTAGTTTATAAAAACTTTGTAATTTACTAAATGGACCGATTAAATAATAAAGTAAATAAATTTCAACAATAAGATCTATTAACGTAAATCGAACTAAAAAATTAAATAATTCAAGATTGTTACGATTGAACCAGCTAAATCGGTTAAATTTTTAATTATTATAAATAAATAAATAGTTGACAACTATTTGGAATGTGCCAAAATTCTCAACAAAAAAAGTATTGTTTGGGTTTAGGTTGTCATAATGTAAAAATATATTTTTAAAAAGAATAATAATTAAAAGGTAGAATAAAATAGGTGAAGAAGTCAACATTCATTTTCAGAAATCTTTTTTTTTCCTCCAATATTTTGAAAAGATTTGGTAACTTCTTATGTCATGCTACAATCCCAAACTTGGACTCTTCTATTTAGGGGCCTGGAATAAATATCTGCAAGACCTAACTTTTCAATTGCTTTGCCTATTTGGTTCCTCATTGCCCTCAGGTATGGCAGATTGGTCCCACCAATAATGTTATCCATTTTTAATAATAACACACTAAAAAAAAAACTTATGATCTTTTAATTTTATAAAAAATACAAGATATCACTAGCACAATGACTACAACTACGACAATAACAACGCAAATTTCCTATTTTATAAAGATTAAGAGAGGAACATTAATTATAAGTAGTTTTTTCTTTATTTTACAAAGAGATTACTTTCGTAACTTAAATTATTGATTTTTTACAAGACTTTGATTCACTTGCAAAAATAGATAAAAGATGAAATGATAATTCTTTAAAAATAGAATAAAATATGTATCATTTAGTTTAATTTATTCATAAGAATTTTTAATAATGATGTAATGTTAATATTTGGTATGAAAACATAAATTTAAAATAACAAATGAATAACTGACAAAAGACCAAAATATTTATTAATCTTTAGTAATTACATTATTATTATTATTATTATCATCATTAATTTATTCTTCTTTTTCTTCTTCTTTTTATTATTATAGCTAAATAATTATGTGAATTTCTTAAGGATATTTTTATCCAAAAGTTTTTGTCTTTATTCCCGATTCACTTGGGATAGATAACGATAGGGAGAAGATATTTACTTATTCTTTAAACTTAAAGAATAAATAAACATTTGAATTATACATTGTATATATATATATATATATATATTTGAATCAAATGAAGAAATACCCTATTATCAAAAATATTTCAAAAATAAAATAGTGATTCAAGCAATTAAATACTCTTATCTTGTTGGTCTATCAAATCTTCTATTTCAAATTTTCTATTCTATTAAATTTTATTTATATATTTATATAAAATATACATAAATATATACATAAAATTTAATAAAATATGACAAAAAAATCTGTCGCGGCTTTAGAACACTTAAAAGGAAATACAAAAGGCAACGTGCAGTCATAAACGGAAAAGCTTTAGAAAAGCGTCAACTGTCTTTTCATTTTATTTAAAGAGTTTTCCCTTTTAAACACTATGTTTTGGTCTTCCATTTTTTAACAACTGCTTTCATTTAAAGAGTTTTGCATTTTTAACAATTCCTTATGATTTGCTTCATCACAGATGTAAATCATCTCACTATTTAATTAAATAATTAATATTAAGGTGAAATTAATTAAAAAAAACTTGCTCCAGGTCCAAGGAAGGACGAAGACAATAAAAAATCTCTGTTATATTTTATTTAACTGCGTAGTATGCCTCTTCATGAGATCTACTTCTGAGGCCACTTGATAGATAGATAGGGAGAGAGAGAGGGGAAAAAACCGCAGCAAGAGGAAAGAGAGTGAGAGTGAAGGTTGATGATTTTAGACCTTAATCAAAGTTTCTCAAACGCTAATTCAATAATACTGAGCTTGGCTGGTATGGGTTTTTCTATTTCTTTTTTCTTTGGGGACTTTTTTTTTGTTTCATGCAATTTGACTTTGTTGTCCGTATGAATGAAGATAGTTTGTTTTCCCAAAGCTGTTTCTGTTTTCTTCTGTTTAATCAGATCTACTTTTGTGGTTTCTGCTTAGGCGGGGTTTCTGGGTCGTTTCTTTGCTGTGAAGATGTAATCTTTTTGCTAATGGGTTTTGTTTCGCTGATAATTAGTTTGTGTTCTGCTAGCAGAGTTCTCCTTTTTCTTGTTTTTGTTTAATCATAATCAATCCCGAGTTTTGAGGTTTCTAAATGGGTTTTGAGCTCTTTCCTTTTTCTTTTTGGTTCTTCCATACGTGGTTGGCAACTAGCAGTTTTGTTCTGTTGAGCTTTTGTTCTTTTGATTTTAGTGTTTGACGACTTGTAATTTTAGTTTGCTAGGAGTTAGTGTTGAAGTTGAGAGAAAAGTAATTTGTAACTATGTGGAGAAAATGATCTTATCTGCTCACTATTTCCCGTACCCTTTACTGATTGAACTTGTCGGTCACACTACTGTTACGATTGAGGTTAGGTCTTGTACCGTGTTTGGTGGACATTATTACGGGGTTGTACACAGTTTGAATGCTGTTACTTTGTTCTGGATGCTATCAAGTGATGTTATTGCTACAAATTGCCTGTAATCTCGATCTTTTATGTTGTGAAATTAACTTTTGCTTCTGAATACTTTATTTAAGTGCCTATCTTGGAAGTTCAGTGGCTGCTGTTAAACAAATATATAGTTACTTACTCGTTCACCTCTTTGCATAAATACAGGCATCTGTGTGACTTTTCTGGATGAGTATTTGGAGCCTCTGTAGAAGTTAAGTAATTGTTTACTCTAATCAGTTGTGGATACCAGAAGAACGTCTGAGGGCTTCAAATGTCCTAAGTTGCTGCTCTTATCAGGTACTGAACCAGGTATCTAAGGTGTTGTAGCTACTTTACAGGAGCAAGTGAGGTGAGCTGGGATCAAGTTTTAGATTGGTCTTTGATGATCACACTCAGCTATGCATGTAACTGGCAGTCATATGCAACCAGTTTTGCTTCAAGGAGATTGCTTGTGGTTTGATGTGCATTATATGGGGCTGGAAGTGGCTTGCATGTCTTAGGAGAAGCAGATTTTAAGCAGCAACAGAATTCAATCGCTCTCATAACTCTAGGAAGTTGATCTGTGCTTGAAAATTCTGTTTAGTTAGTGTGTTGTGCTGGTTGTTCATTTTGGTTGCTGACTGAGACATGGAAGCTGAGTTTGTAAGTACTAACAATCTGCCCGCTGTTCTTCACGGAATGCTTCCTGCTATTGTACCGGCGCTTCTGACTGCACTTGGATATGTTGACCCTGGAAAGTGGGCAGCAACAGTTGAAGGAGGTGCTCGTTTTGGATTTGATCTGGTATTTCCTATGGTCTTTTTCAATGTTGCTGCAATGCTGTGCCAATACCTATCAGCTTGTATTGGTGTGGTTACTGGAAGAGATCTTGCCCAGGTAATATTTAATCAGCTTTGTGCTCATCTGAGTTAACTTATATTATTTATCTGGTATTGCATTGTTTTATTTTCCCTACACATATATATTATCTTTAGATCTATTGCCTTATGTTTTCCTAGATTTCTGAAATTGAAATGTATCAAGAAGCGGCCTAAATGGACATAGAATTGTTTGTCGATGCCACATAATGTCCCCATCTTATTTAGCATGGGAAGGAAAGAATGTAGTTGTTCATCTACGGATCTTGAGTTTTTCAATTAAATGACCACGTGTTTGTTGTTTGTGCTGGTTACACATTTTCGTTTCAAAGAATCTGTAATCGCTTCAAGAACTTCCATTTTAACCTTCTGTTATGCAAAGAACTTTTTTAGTACTCTTGGACATTACCTAACTGGGTTTTTGATTTACCAAACTTGTTTCTTCTTTATTGATGCTGCAGATTTGCAGCACTGAGTACGACAAGTTCACATGCATGTGTCTGGGAATCCAAACATCACTTTCTGTGGTCATGTTGGACCTTACCATGGTAGTAGTCTCATACTTGGTCACCTGCAGTTACTTTTAGTTAGTAGAACTGGTCAATTTGGAAATTGATCACACTGCTTTGCCAGACCTATTAACATTTGCTCCTAACTTGTAAATTTCCTGATTGTATTAGATCCTGGGCATTGCACATGGACTTAATCTTCTCCTTGGGATGGACTTGTCCACTTGTATTTTTTTTACTGCACTGGATGCATTTTTCTCACCAATTTTTTTCACCTTCCTGGTAAGTTAGACCAGTGGGACTTCTTTTTGTTCTTTCTTTCTAGAAACTTCACCTATAATTTTTAACTAATTGCTTTTCAGGAGAGATGCAAGGCAAATTTTCTCTTAACACGTTTTGTGGTTCCTATATTAGCCCTTTATATCTTTGGAGTGTTCAGCAGTAAGCAAGAAACCCCACTCTCCATGAATGGGGTGCTGACAAAGTTAAACGAGGAAAGTCTGTTTGCCTTGATGAGTCTTCTTGGAGCAAATATCATGCCTCATAATTTTTATCTCCATTCTTCTATGGTTCTGGTATGTGTCTCCTCCAATCTTTTCCTTCAACATGGTAGCCACCATTTTCTATTGTTGCGGTGATTTTCTTTTGTGTATGTATGCTTCTGTGTATGCAGGCTTATGCATGTGTGTAGTTCTTTGGTTAAAGGTTGCTCTGCATGGGGTGGCAGATGTGGCATCGTTAGAAGGAATTACTATTGTCTTTGACTTTCTTGAAATTTTTGCTATGGTTATTAACTTTTGTTCTTTGTGTTGCTGATTTTTGCACCCATTTACTAATTTTTGGATGCTATTTGAGTTTCTTGTTCTTTCAAATAACTGACACCGTCATTTTTGGTTTGAATATATCTGAAATTTGATATTTCAATGTTTTACAGCAACATCAGGGACCACATGATGTCTCTAAGAATGCCTTGTGCCATAAGCATTTCTGGGCCATATTTTGCACATTCTGTGGCATTGCTGTGGTGAATTATGTGCTTTTGAATTCAGCTGCAAACGTGTTCTATAGTAGTGGCCTGGTTTTGCTTACATTTCCTGATGCATTGTCACTACTGGAACAGGTAATTCCTCATTATATGACCATTTTTAACATGCAACGCAACATTATGTACCTTTAATGTACTCTTTGATTTGTTTTTCTTTCCAAATAATTGATGCAGGTTTTCAGGAGTCCAGTAGCACACTTTGCTTTTGTACTAATTTTGTATCTCACAAATCAAATAACTGCATTAACCTGGAATCTTGGCGGACAAGTAATCTTACATGATTTTCTCAGTCTGGATATTCCTAATTGGCTTCAACGTGCTACTGTTAGAATTATTGCCCTTGTCCCAGCCCTTTATTGTGTATGGACATCAGGAGTTGAAGGAGTATATCAACTGCTTGTGTTTTCCCAAGTTATAATAGCTCTGCTACTTCCATCTTCTGTAATCCCACTTTTCCGAGTCGCGTCATCCAGACAAGTCATGGGTGTCTACAAAATTTCTCAACTTCTGGAATTCATTGCGGTGATTACATTCATGGGCTTGCTAGGTCTGCAGATTATATTTGTTATAGAGATAATATTTGGGGATAGTGATTGGGTAGGGAATTTGAGGTGGAACCTGGGCATTACTTCATCCTTGCCTTACGTTACTCTGCTCTTGACTGCCACTTCATCATTTTGTCTAATGCTTTGGTTAGCAGCTACTCCATTGAAATCTGCAACCCAGCTAGATGCTCAGGTTTGGAGCTGGGAAGTACAAAATCCCACACATGAGCTATCTCTAGGGAGGGAGGAAATAATTTCAGGTGAAACTAGGTATGATGGAGAAGAACATGCTTACAAGCAGGAACATGTTTTGACATCAGACAAATCCGTTGACAGTTTCCCAGATATATTTATCACAAAAGCTGGTCCTAATTTACCCGTAACGGCTGTGGAGTCTCATAATGATCTCCATCTGACAACTATTGAGGAGAATCATTCCCATGGTACTTTTCCCAGTGACCAGGTATGCTACCAACAGGACCATGCACCCAGCGAAGAGTCTTTTTCTATGGCAGTTACAGTTAATGATGTTTCTGATGGTGATTCGGTAGATTCCAAGTCAGTTAAGATTGAA
The DNA here is from genome assembly GCA_027563595.1 of Erythroxylum suave. Classification (NCBI taxonomy): domain Eukaryota; kingdom Viridiplantae; phylum Streptophyta; class Magnoliopsida; order Malpighiales; family Erythroxylaceae; genus Erythroxylum; species Erythroxylum suave. The sequence continues at coordinate 44,846,639 of JAOSBN010000005.1, read as the reverse complement.
TCAACCGACAGAGTTGAAAAGACTGTGGTTGTGGATGGAGATTTACAGGTTGAAAAGAAGGATGATGAGGCAGATGCTTGGGAGCTAGAAGAATTGCCAAAAGGAGTTCCTGGAAACACCTCACCATTGACTTCTGATGGTCCAGCATCATTGAGGAGTCTCAGTGGAAAAAGTGATGAGGGTGGCAATGGTGCTGGAAGCCTCTCAAGATTAGCTGGGTTGGGTCGAGCTGCAAGACGCCAATTTGCTGCAACTCTGGATGAATTTTGGCAGCAGTTGTATGACTATCATGGGCAATCAAATTCAAAGCTCGCGTCTTTTTTACTGAAAGTGGATACTACTGGAAAGGATTTTGGTGGATATTTCCCCTCTGTAGGTGGTAGAGGGTCTGACCCTATGGCAAATTCAAGCTTATCTGATTCTCCCAGGCAGCCAAGGACACAAAACCATATTGACTCATCATATGCATTTCAGAGGGGATCTTCCTCTATGTGGTCCAATCAAATGCAATTACTGGATGCATATCTTTATGGTTCCAGCCGCAATGTTGTGGACTCTTCTGAGAAGAGGTCTTCTAGTATGCGTACTCTGCCACCAACTGACAGCTGGGATACCCAGGCAGCTGCGATTCATGGTTCCAGACACAATGTTTTGGAATCTACTGAAAAGAAATATTCTAGTTTGCGAAATCTACCATCAACTGATGGCTGGGATGCCCAGCCAGCTACCATTCATGGTTTTTTGGGATCTGCTGAGAAGAGGTATTCTAGTATGCGAACTCTGCCATCAAATGACTGCTGGGATACCCAACCAGCTACGGTTCATGGTTCCACACACAATGTTTTGGAATTTACTGAAAAGAAATATTCTAGTTTGCGAAATCTACCATCAACTGATGGCTGGGATGCCCAGCCAGCTGCCCTCCATGGTTCCAACCGCAATGTTTTGGAATCTACTGAAAATAGGTATTCTAGTATGCAAAATCTACCATCAACTGATGGCTGGGATGCCCAGCCAACTACCCTCCATGGTTCCAACCGCAATGTTTTGGAATCTACTGAGAAGAGGTATTCTAGTATGCGAAATCTACCATCAACTGATGGCTGGGATACCCAGCCAGCTACAGTTCATGGTTATCAAATAGCATCAATTGTAAACCGGATTGCTAAGGACAGGAGTTCCAATTGTTTAAATGATCAATGGGAATCTGCAGCACCTTTATCCCCATCTCTAGGTCCTAGAAATTTTAGTGACCCATATGCAGCTGCATGGGCACAGAAGTTGCAAAATGGATCGAGCTCTCCACAAGCCTCACGATTTACAGGATCTAGAAATAATCTGCTCCAAACTGACAGAGCATATTATGATGCTTGCTCATCTGGGTTGTCCGATGATGGGGTTGTGTCCATCAATTCAAAGAAGTACCACAGCCTGCCTGATATTCCTGGACTATCGGGGCCGCATTCCAGCTTATATATGCCTGGAAAGAGTGCACAGTGGGACAGTTTTGGATCATCTATTGGTAGAACAAACAATGAGCAGTCCTTTTATGCAAATACTCAGTCAGGAACAGGAGGTTCGTTGGCTTTTGATGAGCCTAGAGTCTATGGAGGTGGATCTCTCTGGTGCAAACAGCCATTTGAGCAGTTTGGTGTGGCTCATAGAACTCGATCTGTTGGGAGCAATGCTGGAAGGTTGTCAAATTCAGTAGCTCGAGAAGGTACTTATCTTATGGATTCAGAGGCCCAACTTCTTCGATCTTTCAGACACTGCATGATGAAGCTTTTGAATTTGGAAGGATCTGATTGGTTGTTTAAGCAAAATGATGGTGCTGATGAAGACCTCATTGATCGTGTGGCTGCAAGGGAGAAGTATTTGTATGAAGCCGAAATGAGAGACATGAACCTTTCTGGTTCTTTGAGATATGAAGAAACAGGTACAGGAATTATATCAGTATCCTCGGTTCCCAATTGCGGGGAGGACTGTGTCTGGAAAATGGATTTGGTGGTCAGCTTTGGTGTCTGGTGTATTCATCGAATTCTAGATTTGTCCCTCATGGAAAGCCGACCTGAACTCTGGGGCAAGTATACCTATGTCTTAAACCGTCTTCAGGTATATTTCTTTACCGCATTTTTCAACTGCAATAATTGACGGCTGTCTATATAAAATGTTTAATCATGTTTACAGTTTGTTGACCATATAAAAGAGCACCTCTATTTTACTTGGATACTGTTGGGCAAATTATGCTCATCTCCTGCGCTCACTCATTCTTTCAACATTGAGCTCTACTACATTGTATATGTGAATGACATGTATATAATGTACATTGTCAGTCTGATCTACTTTTGCCTCTCAGCCACTCTCAGTCTCTCTCTCAATCTGTGTTTGTGTGTGTTTTTCTCTTAAAAATTATAAAGCAATATTACTTTGGTTAACAGGGAATCATAGATCTGGCGTTTTGGAAGCCCCGCAGCCCTCTTTCCCCATGTTTATGCCTCCAATTCCCCCCTACTTACCAAAATAGGTCAAGCCCCCCTCTTTCAAATGGAATGTTACCCCCTACAGCAAAACCAGGCAGGGGAAAGTGCACAACTTCATCAATGCTGTTGGATTTAATAAAGGATGTTGAGATGGCCATATCTAGTCGTAAGGGTCGATTAGGGACTGCTGCGGGAGATGTGGCTTTCCCAAAGGGAAAAGAGAATCTGGCTTCTGTACTGAAGCGATACAAGCGCAGGTTATCCAACAAGCCGAATGGTGGTAAATGAGTAAAGGGAAAGTGAAGGAGGCACTTGCATTAGGCTCCTCACGCTCAGTTTGGCTCGGATGGGTGATACCAGCCCTTTGATTTCCAATAGCAGCTTTAATTTACGGCTGGCTATGGCAAGCTCTCTGTCTTGTACTAAAAGAAATGTGCTGCAAATCATGTGATTGTGTGTTTATGTATACATAGGGACAAAATTACTGGAAATGTACTTTGCGGCAGAATCAAAGAAAATGGTTAGAAAGGGTAAAAGTTGATCAGCTGCCACGCTGACTCTGTTTCTGCAACTCTTGTATATATGTCACCTTTGTCATAAAGTGCACAGCAAGAGAAGTTCATTTCACTCGAGGAAGGTAGTCAACCATATTTGTTTACCTGATTTATTTGACCAGTACAAGTGATTAAACTATTCCATATCAGGCGCAGTTACGTCAACCCAAAGCATATTCATATCCCTATTTAAAATTAAAATTTTTAGATTAAATCAAAAGAATTTCAAATTATAATATGTACTCACATGTATGTTTTAAAGAATAGTACGTTAAGAATAAAAATTATATTAATATTTAGAAATTAGTAAATATACTGTAAATACTTAACACATATTTCAAAATAATATTAATAACGAACCATTGTTGGTATTTATAAACTGATTTTAAGTTTGTAAATATAATTTTATTATATGGTATTAATGTCCATAAATTTTAAAATGGAAAAACATAAATTAAGAATAATTTAATATCTGTGGATTAAATGTCTTAACTTCAATATTATATATACTTATTGTTTTCATATTTCAAAATCGATTAAAGTTTCAATTGTTACTCATCTTCATTTGAATTAGTTTTTTTTTTATAAAATTAATTATCTTTGATATTAAATATTAAATATTGATTTCGATTTTATAATAGATATTTTTTAAATAAGAATCACTTTTACTAAAATTGCTACATGCAAATTTGGTGAATCTAAACTATACATATATATATTAAATAATATTTATTTAAATATTTAAAATTTTCAATTTTATTATTTTGAATACTTAATTCCTACATATTTTACAATAATTACAATTTAATAAATTAACCATTTCAATGCTTTTAATTAACTTAAATTTATAAATAAAATATATATTATTTATATTAAATATACAAGAAAATTATAAATTATAAATTAATAATATTTTGATATATGTGAAGTAAATATCAAATGCTTTCTCTTACATTAAATAGGACTAATTTCGATCAAATAAAGAAAAGAATAAATTTGACTAATTCTAAATATAACTAAGTTCTTTTTGTTGATAAGTTTAATATCATAGATATTTGTTATTTTACTTATTTATTAATTTAAAATTTAAAATTAGTGTAGGACAAGTTTTTGTGAATTTATGATTTTCTTAAAATCAACGTACCCGATGAACAAACGTTGTTCGTTTCAAGCGTATTTATATAACTTAAACCTGCGAACTTATAAGCCACAAAAAGGTAACTTTACTCGTTCCCTTGAGACTTACTCTCTAAATATATGATTTTCTTTTTTTCTGAAAAATGTTTAATTTATTTTTTGCGTTTTATTTTGTTTTAAATAAGAAAATCTATAAGTAACAATATACTGTTTTCGAGCGCAACAATATATTCACAAAATCACAAATTTGTCGAACGAACTTGGTTTAGTTGTTATGCATTTTATAAACAGCATCATCCTAAGCAGTCTGGCATAAGAGTCAAAAGCCACGTCAGTTTTGCGATGCGAGTTTGCGACACGTGGATTACTCCCAGCCGTTTAACCCAACTTCTTCTGATCTGTCCGCCCCCTGATAAACTCTGCAGCTCGTCCTTTGCTTTTTGTAACCACTGCAAACAACATCTGACCTGAGGATTCAATCTTTTTAAACTTCATCAGTGAAAAGGTACGTAGTTATTGTTGAGACCCAATTAAATTCATTTTGTTATCGATTTGGTGCATTCTTTAATTCCAGTACGAATCAGTAGAACTCATCCAACTCCAAGCCAATTAGTGAACTCTCTCCTACGTTTGATTGGTATAGAAAGGAAGGAACAAGGACATGAACTCTTGTTGTAATGCTGAAGTGTTTGTAATCGTCGAAGAAACATTGAAATGAGTGGAGATTTTGAAGTTGTTCTAGTGACAAACCAGTGACTTTTAGCAGAAAATTAGGAACACACATGTTGACTTGTATGCTTTGGACCTAATACATGCGTGCTTGCTTGTTCGCATGGTGAATCGATATTTGTTAATTATGCTAACATTTCAGGGTTTGGTTTCCTTTTTCGGATGCAGGAGTCGGCTAGCACTATAAAAAAATAAGAAAAGAAAAGAAAAGAAGAAGATGGGTTACATAATAGTGGTGTCATTGCCTTTAATATTGTTTATATTGATAGTGGCTCTAGCATGTTACCTTCTTGGTAGGGCTAAAGGTAGAAATGAAACGGCCAGAGTTCCTCCGTATTATGCTCCACCGATCCCAGCTCCTCCTGTTCAAGCACAAACCGCCGGTGAAGACAAAGCTTGACATTATGAGGCATGTTATCAACATATTTATTTATGTTTCATTACAGTCCTTCCTTGGAGTTTGGAGCTTCCATCTTCTGTTTTCTAACTGATTTACCAAAAAGTTTGATTTGTGTAATGTCATGTAAAGTATTAGTCCTTGTTAATCAAGTTGCTTAGCAAGTCTCAGTTCAGCTGGGAATTGAAAGGCACTCTGTCTATGATGGAAAGATTGACATTACGCTTGCTTGTTCATATTGTTTAAGGATTCTTAAACGTACCAGTAATTTCTAGGCCTGTTGATATTTTCACCCATGTCACTCTCAATGTTTAAATTTCCCATAATTTAAAGAAAAAACAAAGCAGAGCTAAGTCCTAATTTCTATCTATCAAGCCGTGGGACTGTAAAGGGTACAATTAGTTATTATTGCTTTTTTAAGTTTTAGGTGGCACTTTCCCACGTGAAATGTGATGTCTCGGACTTTAGAAACAAAGGAAAACGGAAATTTGGCTTTATCTTGTTGAAGGAAGTAGGTGCCAATGTCTTCAAATTCAAGGTAGGTGCTAATGTTAACCGGAATAGAAATTATATGGTAATTTAAAATTTAAAAGATTTAATCAATATTAGACTTTTATAAAACTGATTAAAGATTAAATAAAATTAAAGAATTTGAAATATGATTAAAAGAGATTATTCTTATTAATTGAAAATTTGAAATTTAATTGAAAAAAGAGATTGATAAATAAAAATTAATTGATTTATTTTAGTTTGTAAAAAATTATTAATTTACAAAAATTAGCTGATTAATCAATAAGCTTATTAGTTTTTAACAGAAAGGGTTATTAAAGTAAATCGAATAAGAAAGTTAAAAAAATGAACAGAAAAGAAGGATAGTTAAAAGATTTTTACAGTTAAACGAGTCGAACCGGTTGAGTTTTTTAAATCATCGATAGATACTCGATTGTTGGACTAGTTTAGTTATTAACTAATAATTTGAATAATAACAACTACTAATATATATATATATATATATATATATTTATGATATTAATAGCTTTATTTTAATATAATAAATTGATATGTAAAAAATCAAATTTAATAAAAGAACAAGATAAGTAAAGGAGTTGATTAAATTAATTAAATATTTAATGTGCAATTTAAGATAATTTCCACAAAAATTAAGTGAATAATCAAGAATAAGGAGAAGTTAGGTACATTATTTTTGTTTAACAACTAATTAAGTTAACTTTTAATATAAATAGACTTATAAGAAAAACTTTTGATATACTACACAGTTAATAAATATTTTTAATGTATATATTACATAACATATATTCAACCTAGTTGTGTTAAGCTGTATGATTGTGCAATTGTTACAATTAAAAAGTTGCTTAGAATATACCTTGTGAAGATTTACCTTGACCTTGAATAAGATTTGTGAAGGATTATTCTTTACTTGTAACAAAGTATCATATTTATAAGAGCTTTGTTAATTTATGCTCTACAGTCAATCAGTTGATTATAGTTTAGTAATATAATTATTTGTAGACATTCTTTATCTTATTCAAATTTAGATGTATATGATAAAGTCCATGAGATAAATATACATTGTAAATGAAATTATAATGAGACTATAATTATGAGATTCACACTGCATTTATGTATTATCTTCATATTGTTCCTAATTATTATTCTATTAAGATTGAACACTAGTATAATGTAAAAAAATAGCATATGTTATGTTTGTTTTTTAGGAAAGAAGTAGTTGATCTCATAGATTAAAGTATATATATACTTAAACAAACGAGTGAGTGCTTATTATAGAACAAACTTACTGAATTGACCTTAGATGTAATTTCTATTTAAAACATTACTTGTATGTCTACGAAAACTCTTATTGTGATGATTGTATAAGTGATCTTTTGACTTGAGATCACTAAAGTATCTCGTATAGGGATTGTTATATTTTGATACTATTTATGACTTATTTTAGTTAAAGATAACTCAATCTATAGTCATTAGATATAACATAAACTATATAGAAGTAGTTTTTTTTTGAAAGTTAAATTTGTAATATTATAGCTAAAACTGTACTGTTATTTACAATCCATTAAATGGACAAAACAAAAAAAAAGAGCCATCTCCAAGTATCAATTCTAGGCAGAACTACAAAAAGAAATCCACAGCTATTAAATTCTCCATATTTCCGGACTGATAGTTGCTTGCCTCCCTTTTGCCACCATGACTTCTCGGATTAAATTGACAATGAACTCTGCAAGTAAATATTTCGATGCTGCCTCTTGGGTTTTGAGTCGCCTATTCCGCTCTCGCCAGATGTAGTAAAGCGTCATCTGAAAGCTAGTCTTGATGAGAATGTTGTTCAGCTGGCCTGGTTTGGTCAGCTGAATCATATCATTGATCACCGCTGTCCAATGAAAGGAAAATCTCAGGATCCTAAGCATGTTCAATACTCAGCTCCACACAACTTTCGTATAGGGGCATTCAAAAAATAAATAATCCCGAGTTTCTGGGACTAATTTACATAACACACATATGGGATCAAAATTTCTATACCATCTATCTTTAGTGCATAAGCGGTTTTTTAGAGCCAACCACAAAAAGATAGAAGATTTTAGGCACAAGACCTGTTTCCATACAAGATTGCTCCACGGAACGGCTGCCAAAGGCGTTCTTACAAGATGTTGGGCCGTTTTGGTAGTGAATGTGCCACTAGAGTGGGTAGTCCAAAGAAGCTTGTCTTCTCTATCACAGATTGTAACTTCGGCAAGATAGGAATCAAGCACATATGAGAATCGCATATTGACCCTGCTATTCCGCACCTGATTAATCCAGCATAGTGTAGCCTCTGGTGGGATCCGATTTCGGAGAGGCATTAAATCAGTCCGTTCCCACAGAGGGCTGAACATGGACCAATTGTCAAACCAAAATTTGACCTCAGCTCTATTCCCCACTCTAACCTTGATAGTAGGATAAATCATCTCCCGTAATTGTAGCATATGTTTGAAGATCCAAGAGTGGTCTCGATGGCTAATTATTAGCCAGAAACTTTGTCCCATCAGCCGATCACTTTGGATCCACTGCACCCATTGTTCTTCTCTATCCACAAATAAGCGCTAAATTCTCTTCATGAGCAGGACCCTTTGCATTTGGGCAATCGATATTATTCCAAGACCACCTTCTTGCTTAGGTAGCGTAATATCACTCCATTTCACCTTGGCTCCCTTACTATTCTCATGTTTTCCGGTCCATAAAAAAGATTTCATTATCCTCTCCATTTCTTTAATCACCTTCTTTGGAAGTACCACATGGGCCGCCCAATGGATGTGCATGCTATTCAACACTGAGATGATAAGTGTAACTCTTGCTGCGAGGGAAAGAAACCGATTCTGCCATACACATATTTTGGCCTTCAATTTCTCCACTAACGGCTGAAAATATGAAAACTTGGGTTTTCCCGAGGTGATGGGGACCCCCAAATACCGAAATGGAGTATCTTGGAGTGTGCAGCCCACCAAATCAGCCACCCATCCTGGATTTCGCACATCAGCCGACACCTAAACGCCACTCTTCCGCAAGTTTATCTCCATTCCCGACCACTCAGAGAAAGTGGCCAGCCCACTCAATAATATCAAGATTACCTGTGGCTTCGCCGCACACAAGAGAATTACATCATTCGCATAAAGCAAGTGAGTCAGCTAAAGCTCACTACATCGATGGTGAAATCGGAACCTGCCATTGCATTCCACCAGTTTTGAGAGTAACCGCGAAAGCCCCTCCATTGCTAGAGTGAAAAAGTAGGGGGAGAGAGGGTCCCCTTGCCTAATCCCTCTAGCGGTATTAAACGGCAATGAAGGAGTGCCATTGACTAAGA
>JAOSBN010000005.1:44825201-44837368 GCA_027563595.1 Erythroxylum suave | reverse complement strand
ATATATACTTACAAGAAATATTCATACAAGTTTAAAATCATCAATTCATTATATATTTACAATCATAGTATAAGGGGGCATTTTAGTCATTGAGACAGTTTTTCTGTTCTGTCCCTTGCAACCAAACACATTTCTGTCCTCGAGACGGAGACAGTTTCTATGTTTTATCCCCTACAACCAAACACATTTCTGTCTCCACTTTCTGTTCTGTTCTGTTCTGTCTCCAAATTTCCGTCTCGTTTCGTCTCCACACACTGGGGACGGTAACCAAACGCAACGTTAGGGTTGGATATAATTTTGGCCAACCGCAACGTTTTATTTAACAAAATGTCGCGGTTTATATTTCGTAACATTTTATTAATAAAACATCATAAAAAGTGTTACAAATTTGCAATTTGCGATAATTTTTTTAAAATGTTGTAAAAATTTTAAATTTTTCGTGAAGTTTTCACAAACTGCGACATTTTATCAAATAAAATATCACGCATTGTGTTATTCTTTTAATGAGTTCACATTTTTATAACTTATTGTATTGAAAAAAGAAAAGTTGCGATAATATGGAAAATTAAAAGGAAGCCAAGAAAAAGTCAGCTGTACGAATATGTTTGATGCTTACTTTTCTTTTCATCTCATATTTGAATAATAATAATTAATAATAACGTTAGTAACAAAAACACTAAAGCGATAGCAGAGAAAAAGAAGAGAGCTTGGACAAACAACAGCGGATTGTTGGATCAATTAGTGCAACGCCAATGGCCTCTCAGCTCTTCAGACGCGCCTTTCATGCTATCAGGCACACACTGCAGGAGATGACCATCGCTGAGCAGTGAAAACGACAGGCTGGATATCAGTTGGGTGGCGGCCTCCAGAGCAAGGATGAGTGAACTGAATACCAATGGGGCATCCAAAGAGAACCCAGGCCTCGCTAGAGCTGGAGGCCTCTTACGCAATGAATCGGGAAGGTGGATCTCTAGTTTCGCTCGTAATGTTGACACAGCATCTTCTATGGCATCGGAACTATGGGCAATACGTATAAGACTCCAGATTGCATGGCAGGATGGTTGTCAATAGGTCCATCTGGAATCTGACAATACGCTGATAGTTGATATCCTTTGTGCAGGATCAGGGGAGCAGATGTCTAATGCAGCTCTCTATAGGGACATTCGGTCCCTCCTTCAAAAGGATTAGGTGGTTCACATTTCTCACACGTACAAGGAGGATAACCAATGTGCTTATTGGTTGGCTAACCGTGACATTTCCCTTCCAACTGGCACCTATAGGCTCATTACTTGTCCAATAGGACTTGAAATTTTGTTATTTGAGGATGTAATTGGGGTCTCCATGCCCCGGCTATGCACGATATAATTTGTTATTTTCTAAGTTTTCTTAATGCATTTGGGCACTGCCCTCACAATTACCCAAAAAAGTAGGTGCCAGTGTCATAAAATCAGGACAGAAATTATATGGTAATTTAAAATTTAAAGTAGGTGCTAATGTTTTGAAATTGGAACAAAAATTAAATGGTAATTTTACATTAAAAAGTTTAATCAGTATTAAATTTTATAAAATTAACTAAAGATTAAATAAAATTAAAGAATTTGAAATATGATTAAAAGAAATTATTCTTATCAACAGAAAATTTGAAATTTAATAGAAAAAAATATTGATAAATAAAAATTTATTTATTTATTTTAGTGTGTAAAAAATTATTAATTTACAAAAATTGATCGATTAATCAATAAGCTTATTAGTTTTTAACAACATGAGTTATTAAAATAAATCGAATCATAAAATTAAAAAATGAACAGAAAAGTTGGACAGTTGAAGATCTTTATAATTAAGCGAGTCGAACAGGTTGAGTTTTTTAATCATCTATAGATACTCGATTGTTGGACTAATTTAGTTATTAACTAATAATTTTAATAATAACAACTACTAATATATTTATTTTTTATGATATTGATAGTTTTATTTTAATATAATAAAATGATATGTAAAAAATCAAATTTAATAGAAAAACAAGATAAGTAAAGGAGTTGATTAAATTAATTAAATATTTAATGTGCAGTTTAAGATAATTTGAAGAAAAATTAAGTGAATAATCAAGAATAAGGAGAAGTCAAGTAAATTATTTGTGTTTAACAACTAATTAAGTTAACTTTTGATATAAATAGACTTATAAGAAGAACTTTTGATATACTACACAGTTAATAAATATTTTTAATGTATATATTACATAACATATATTCAACGCAGTTAGAGAAGATGTGTTAAGTTGTATGATTGTGCAATTGTTACAATTAAAAAGTTGCTTAGAATATACATTGTGAAGATTTACCTTGACCTTGAATAAGATTTGTGAAGGATTATTCTTTACCTGTAACAAAGTATCATATTTATAAGGGCTTTGTTAATTTATGCTCTATAATTAATCAGTTGATTATAGTTTAATAATATAATTATTTATAGATATTTTTTATCTTATTCAAATTTAGATGTATATGATAAAGTCCATGAGATAAATATACATTGTAAATAAAATAATAATAAGATTGTAATTATAAGATTCGTACGACATTTATGTATCATCCTCATATTGTTCTTAAACTTTAATCTATGAGATCGACTACTTCTTTCCTAAAAAACAAGCATAACATACACTATACTAATGTTCAATCTTATTATTCTAGCATATGTTATGCTTGTTTTTTAGGAAAGAAGTACTCGATTTCATAGATTAAAGTGTAGAGATGCTTAAACGAACGAGTTGGCGCTTATTATAAAATAAAATTACTGAATTGACCTTAGATATAAATTCTATTTAAAGCATTACTTGTATGTCTATGGAAATTCTCATTGTGATGACTGTATAAGTGATCTTTTGACTTGAGATCACCAAAGGATCTCGTATAAAGATTGTTATATTTTGATACTATTTATGACTTATTTTAGTTAAAGATAACTTAATATGTAGTCACTAGATATAACATAAACCATATGGAAATAGTTGAATGATCAATATAGAATTTATGACCTTAAAATGATTAAAGAAAATGTTTCGTTGTTTTTAATTAGTATTGATTTAGAAAATCTTTGGCCAAGATTAAATGATACTTCGTAAAATAATTTAGAAATGTCATTAATTGAATCAATTGCTTTATCTAATTGAAATATTGTATAATGAAATAATTAAACAGAAAGCTTAGTTAAAACCATTTTGATATTTATAAATATTTGGGTAGTCATGATGCGATATTAATCAGATATCAATCTTTATATATGAATATAAATTGTTTAACTAGAAAATTAAAGATAAATTAAAATAGTTTAATTTATCTAATCCTAAATATAATTTAGTGTTGTAATTTATATTCATTGCCAATACGTGTGAGAACCTAATGAATTATATAAAAAGAGATAAAGCTTTGGAATAAAGTATAAATTAAGATTCAAGGAAAACAACAAGAAAAAGAGATAAAGCATTGCGTAACATTCATACTTTATTATATTTTACATGCTAATCGTGTTATAGAATCTAAGGGGTATTGGCTTTCAAAAACTGAAAAAAAAAAGTTTTGTATTTATTTCGTCGAGCATGAGATCAGATGTTGCTATGATTTTTTAGCGGATTTCTTTCCACCTGTAACAAAAAAGGTATATTGATGATTCATATTCAACTATTGAATCACGAAAATAATGAATTATCAAGTAAAATTTGAGAAGTGAATGTATAGAAAAAATTCTTTAATCAAACCATTACAAATTATTTTTGTCTTCTTTACTATTATTGCATTAATTATAAAATTATTTTTAAATTTATCATATAATTATCTATTACAACAACAACAGTATTAACTTAGTAAATGTCTTGCCGATACGCAAGATTCAAGAAGGTTTGGTGATACACAACTTTACCCCTAATTAATAGATAAATTATTTTTTATAGACCCACATAAAACAAAAAGAGAAAAAGAAAAATACAGAAATTGAAATAATAAAATAATACTAATTAAAAATAAAATTGAAATAAAAATAACAGATAATAACAATAATAAAATAAAATAAAATAATAAAAATAAGTCATAAAATAAATTATACAATAAATATAAATCATGGTAAAGAATAAAATAAAAATAAAAGTTAGAATAAGTAAATAAGTACTAAAACTATAAAAATGACAAATAAATAAATTAATTAAACACGAAAAGTGAATTAAATTGATTTCAAAATTGGGGGATTTAATTTTAAGCATGATGAGAACGAAGCAAATGGGTTGAAAACCAGTTTTAGAAAGCGGGAACTGGAAGTCTGGAAACAAGATTGTTTGATGAAGCAAATAATGAATTGGAAACGCAATTAAACGATAAAAAGCAACACCTAAGTTAGGTTTGCATAGTTAGTCAAGTCAAAATTTTTAAAATAGGAGAAAACTCTTGCATACCTGAAAGAACAAAGGGTGTAATAATGACGAAAAGTTTGGAATTTAGAGACAGCCGAGAGATGAGACAAAGAGCTTGGGATGCAGAGACAGGCGAGATATAGGGTTGGAGTACTCTGTTTCGTTACGGCGTTTTAATCTTTCGTCGTTTAATTTTGATCATATAAATAAAATAAAATAAAAATTAATTATCTAAAATAAAAGATCTTATCACAGAATATAGATAATGTAAGGCCTGAAAATGGTAAAGTTAGGTTGAAACAACATTCTCTGCCCAAGGGCAAGGAACAATGTGTTAGGCTGAAATGATTATATATACAATTTAGCGAACATAGTAGAACTGCATCATTATCAACGTGCCTATGATATCAACAAAATTAGCATCAAGAATAAATTCAATACTTGGAAATTTGAGTTTGATATCGGAAATAAATGTAGTATGTTATATCAACTATTTACGAAAATATTTAATTATTAAATAATTTTATTATATTTTATTAAAATTTAAGCAATAAAAATTTGCTTTTGTGGGAATTAAAATAATGGTAAATGTAGTATATCATATCAACTATTTATCATATTATTTAATTGGCAAGAAATTATTATTATGTTTTATTAAGATTTAAAGTAAATTTAATATTATTTTAGTTGAAATAAATATAAATAAAATAAAAAGAATAAATTTTGTGATACTTAAGTAATAATAATATACAAATAAATAATACTTTTTAAGAATATAATAAATTTAGGGATTTATAATAAAAAAGGGCTGCAAATAGATTAACCACAATTATTGCAATGAATTATTATTCAGATATTCAAATATTTAATAAGTTACAAACAATTAAATACAAGAGATTTTACTTTTAAATTATCACTTAAAATTTAAAAGCCAGAATCATGAAATTCTTTTGTTGCTAATTTTTAAGTTAAGTATTTTAGATTTATATATTAATAGAAATAAAAAAATGAGTAAAAAAATACAATTAAAAGTTTCAAAAGAATTTATAATCCAACTTTTTTAAATGCGGCAAGATATCAAACTTACATTTTTATGGTGTTCGAATTAATTTCTTAATATTTATGCCATTAAATTTGTGTGTAGTAGTCAAACCATGAAGTTTGACTGTTTACAAAAATTACATGTCAGCAGTTTCTATTTAAATGAGGTATAAAATGCTTTTTCTTTAACTCGTGCTTTACGATAGCCGCTACCTCTTTTTTTTTTTTTTCATTTGTTACCTCGCAACGATACATTAACATTAATTAATAGTCCAACCTATCTATTGTATTGTGTAAGGTATTTGCTGTACAATTTTGCCTCTAGGGATAATTTTGTCATTTTTATAAAGTGGACAATTATTAATTATCATTTTTTACTTTTCAAAAAATTATTAGTTAAGTTATGTAATTTAATCTAAATAAAGGTAATAAAGTGAACAATAAATAATATAAATTAATTGGTCAAAGTATGGGTAGGAAATGAATCTTTTTTAGTATGAACTTGGTTTATATCAAACTTGTGATGGTAAAACTTAATATAGAAGCTATATATATATATAGGTTAAGGTCTTCTACAGTTGTTTATATATGTCAATCGTAAGCATACGATTGTCTAACCCGTTAAAAGAGTTTTTGTATTGAAAAAACTGTAGAAAGACTTAAACCTCATGACGAGAAACACTTTCTGTAAAAGTTTTGGAAGATTCGAGATTGTTTGAAGTTCCAAAATTCATTGAAATCATAGATGGAACCAAAATTAAGTATTCGATATTTTCTTCGTTTTTAACTCTTTCATGTATGATTCTGGATACATAATAAGGTTATTAAAATATTGTTATTTATAATTGTACTAATAAATATTAATTAATAAAATTATAAAACAATAATATCATTTAGTGAGACGTGAGGGTTGAAAAGGTCTAGTATACGCAATCTTATCCTTACTTAATGAAGAGGTTGTTCCTTATTAATAAATTATAAATAAAAAACAAAAAAATGTATCAGAAGATTAAGAAAATAAATTTATTGTATTATTATGTAAAAGAACTCACATGTTTGACAACATTTGTGATCGTTTCCAGTTGAAAAGTTGCCTGTAAGGCCGGACTCATCCATGTAACTGTCTGTTACACGAACTTAAAAAAATTGTCTACAGAGAAAAAGAGGTATATTACATTTTAAAGTCTAATCACAATTAAACTAAATTTAAGAAAAAATAAGAAAATTAATATTTTTAGTTACTTGTCACCGTCTCTCCATCCATATCTGCCTATTATCTGTTTCGAAATTCCGACCCTAGTATAACATATATGTAGGAGAGAATGGACTAGTAGTCTAATACTTAACTCTCTCACGATGTCTCTCCGTTGGGTTGGGTAGGACAAGGTCACATGATTCCACTTACTCTCTTCACCAACCACACTCTTCTAATCGCACAATCACATGGCTACCCCCCTCAGCTGCTAAATCACTAGTCGGTCTCTTCTACTCCCTTAACCTTGTGCCTGTTTTACTTTCCTACATCAGTCAGTCAGTCAGTCATTTTCAGCTGATTGGCTTAACGATAAAAACACCCAAACTTGGTTACCAATCCAAATAACAAAAAAACAAAACATCCTCAGAACTCAGAAGACTTGGACACCCATTCCTAATAATCGCTCCCCGTCTAACATCTGGATGACGTCCAAGAAATTTGGATTGCCTGTTGTAATTTATCTCTTTTCCATGGTTTCAGCGAGGAAGACACAAAATATGAGATTCTTTAGATCATCAAACGCACTCGTTGATTACTAACTAGTAAAGACGTTCTTGTATTAAAATTTTCCAACTTCTTAAGGATCAATTATTAATTATTATACATACATCATATATAGGGAGTAAAAAGATAACTTTTTGGTGGCAAGTGTGATGACAAGTAGATAATACCATGCAACTTACATACAATACTGCATCAAACCCGCTGGACGAAATTTGTTAAGAAGAACAGAATTGGAATGAAGCAATTGGATTGCTTGGTTATCGCTGTGGGGGTTCTTGGCTGGGTGGAAAGTGTGGCCTCTAATAAAAATTTGAGTCTTGAGACTCACGTCAAATTTAACGAGGAAAACATGTGAGTTGGTTTCAAAGGGATCAGAATTTCTAGTTAATCTTCTTATCATATTCTATTAAATCTTATTTACATATTTATAACATAATCAGATCAAAACATCTGATTCCTTAATACCACCACGGACCACTGCATTTATGACATTAATAATCAGTAGCCTGGTCCCCGGCAAATGCCTTTTCCTTTTCCGTCTTCATCGGTAATGTGTTTATAATGTGCCTATTTTGTGCTTATGGGACCAAAACTCCTTTTCATTTTTTAATTTTTTAGTGAATAAATCTTGCTGTCATTATTCAATATTAATAAATTAGTTTCTAATATAGTCAAATTTAGGAATGCACTTTTAAAGATATTTTAATAATATAAACAAGTTCTTATTATTATCACATGAAAAATTATTAATTTTGGTATTTAAATTTTCAGATACTCCCAAAACGATGGTTCCGTACGTTTGACTACTACTAAATTTGTGTGCTTGCAACTTGCTTCATGTGAATGCATGTTTTGTATGAAAACATATTTTATGAATCATTAATAGACAATAGATGATGACGATGTATTTGGTCATACACATATCATATTTTCTAATACTCCCCCACCAAAAACAAAGAAAGTGGAGAAAGTTGTTGGGAGGGAACTTAGACTTATAATTATTACAGCCAATTATTTAAAAATTCAATTAATTTGATAGGTTTAATTATAAAAATTTTTAACCAGTCAATTGTTAGTCTTTTAGCTTGATTTATTGTAATAACTATTGTTTTTAAAAATTGATTAGTTTATTAATTAATACGTCGATTTTTGTAAATTAAGATGTTATTATAAAGTAAAATAAAATCATTAAATTCTGTTTGATAATTTTTAATTAAAATTTAAAAATTTAATAAATAAAGAAAATCTTTTCAAATTACATTTTAAACGTTCCAATTTTATTCGGTTTCTAACAAAGTTTTATTACAATCGGAACTGTTCTTTGACCATTTCTTTGGCTTTCAGTATACGCGTCTATGTACAGCTATCGAAGACCATTTACTGAGTAGAATGAAAATATAATAAAACAAATGCTTATGAACCGAATATTAGATCGTTATCTCAGGGGTTGGTAATGGTAGGTGAAAGGGATACAGAATAAACTTTGCATTTCAATTAAGCACATGATTTAACTTGAGCACTACTTGCATATTGACCAGTTGAAAACGGCATAGATTAATCATTCTTTTTTCGTTTAGTTTTGAATGGTATAACTCGGAGTTAAATTAGGTTGAATCATAAGTCTAACCTGATTTTAACCTGATTTATCTCGAGTTAAATTAATTATCATATAAGGTTTATTTAGTGTGAAGTACTCAGTTGGTATAATTTATAAATTATTATGTCAATTTGAAGATTTACTCAGTACACATCTAAAAGATAATAATTACGAATTTTTTATTTAAAAAAAAGTCGAGGGAAGGTAATTAACAGTATGGCCGACCAAAAATAAATAAATAAACTCATTGAAAGCGGAAATCTAAAAGAGACGCCTTCAACAACCAAGCCCACCAAAGTTGTAGCTATTGGTAGCTCTGCACTGACTTTCTCGTCAAAAGATCAGTTGCGAAAGAAAAGTATTACATTTAACAGTCCCAACAACTAAATAATTATTTTAGCTTAATTTAGTCCATAAGTTTAATTCTTAAATTATTTTTGATCAGCAATTAAGACGTGTGCTCCAATTGTTAACTTAGAGATTTTGGGTTTAAGTTAGTCTTAAAAGGGCTGCACCATTAAAATAAGCAAGTTATAACCATCAAACACCGAACTCGTAAGGGGCTGGTTTTCGCCTAAGTAAGGTTGAGATTCGACTCCTTGTTACATATGCAGTAGTGTTAAATACTTGGTAGTATTGCTAAACTGCCTCACAGAGTTTCACAAGGTATAAGCAAGAATTAATATAAACGTGATCATGATTTAAGGTGTCATCCATCAATATCAAAACATCTCGTGGTTTAAAAAAACAGAAGAAGCAAGTTATCGGATGTGATATATTGCTTTCCCCAATGGAATCCAATTAAATGAGAACGTTCTTGGATCCCTTCTCTCTGAAATTCACTCACGATACTTTGTTCTGATTGCTGTTCTATGGGACATGAGCTTTGAAGAAGTAAAAAATGTTGTATATATACCTAAAGAATTATACATTTATACGAACGAATACAAAAGGCTTGTTTATTAGTGGTCTACAAAGCCAAATCACGTGCAAGCTTTATTCTCTATATTCCTTGCTTGCGTCGTCCATTTTGCATATGTTCAAACCAAGCAATGCAAACATTTTTGTGGACTGTTGCATGGTAATGTCATTAGCTTCTTCTATTATCTAAGCATATTATGAAATATTTACTTCCTTAAGTTTGTTATCGATTTTTTGTTTTATTTTTGTAGTTTTTGTGGTCGTTATAGATGTAGAATAACAATATAAATTTCTATTTTTTATAGGGTCATTCGGAAATAGTCTCTCTATTAATTAAAAATGAGTCTACTTACATTAAATCTTTTCACATTTTACATTTGTGGAATTTCTACCAGGTCATTGTTGATTTCCTAGTAGTGGAATAATAGTATAAATTTAAATTTTGTTTAAAATTCATACATGCATTAAAATCAGAGTTTGTGATTGCATTTAGTAATTTGACTCGTACATTAAGACCTGTAGAAAATTAATAAAAATTATTATTATTATTATTAGGTGATAATGCTGGCCATGACTAAAGTTAGTTGCTGCCTAATTTCTCACAAAATAATTTCCACAAAAACGCCCACCAACCCCTTCCTTACCATGCACTACTACCACGAGTCTTGTTTTACCCTTCTCCTTCCAATGAACCACAATGACTCCACGCAACTTGAATCTCCACCGCTAGATCACCCCAGATCAACGGCCGCCACTATCTTTCAACCAACCCACCTTGTCTGCCCTTGCGCTTACCTACCAAAACTCGTACCAGCTAGAGACATAACTCCGAAGCCATCATCTATTTAAACCCTGAACAACCCGATTACTCTCAGGAAATCCACCTCTTTGTATTTAAAGATTTCCTCTTTAATATCTACCTGTTTCTATCTGCATCCCTCTCCTGTCCATAGCTAGTTCTTGTTGAGTTTAAGCTTCGCTTGCTCATAGGGTCTTTTGCGAACATGGAGAAGATCGCACAGAATGGTCACCAGAATGGTTCCTTGGAGAGTCTATGCACGAGCCATCCTGATCCTTTGAACTGGGGTGTAGCTGCAGAGTCGTTAAAAGGGAGCCATTTGGATGAAGTTAAACGCATGGTGGCAGAGTACAGGAAGCCTTTGGTCAAGCTTGGAGGAGAGACCTTGACAATTGCTCAAGTGGCTGCCGTCGCAGGAAATGACGCCGGAATCAAAGTGGAGCTAGCCGAGTCAGCCAGAGCTGGTGTTAAGGCAAGCAGTGACTGGGTTATGGACGGCATGACAAAAGGTACTGACAGCTATGGTGTGACAACTGGATTTGGGGCCACCTCTCACAGAAGAACCAAGCAAGGTGCTGCTCTGCAGAGGGAGCTCATAAGGTGAGATGACAAAATCCTCGTTATTACAGCACAACGTTCATTTTACTTTGTTCCATGTCTCTTGGTAACCGGTTCGAGTCGACTCGGTGCGTAGGCTGGCAGTGTGAATGACAGCAGTGCCACTGCTAGTTTTCGTTACTTTGGTTGTCGTGAGATCGTGATTTTGCTCGGTTGAGTCGTGTGATGATCAACGTTTCCTATAGGTATTGACATGTCAGGATCTGACACGCTGGCTCAAGAACCTTGGGAGGATGACAGTTGATCATGTGGTCGACAAAATTTGACCGTTAGAATATTTATTCTTGAAATAAGAAAACGTGGAGGGACTGCCTAAACAATAATCTCATCAAGTGTCAGCTTTAGAGCGGCCTGTATCTCTAGTTTTTAATAAAAGGTTAATTCCCGAGAAGACATAAAAATCTGGTTGTTAGTAGGAATTAGGGTGGTTTTAGGAATAAGTGATGAACCAGTTTAATTGGTTGACAAGTGGTATTTGTCTCGAACCAGACAAGACAACCTCTTTCCTGGTTGAAGCACATAGTGATTTTTGTTAATGATTACAAGTGGACTTGGTCAGGTCTCTGATTTCTTCTGACTGCTTTGAAAATTCATGGTTTTGCTTTACTGATAAACTAGTAAAATGATGAAGAGGTCAATTAGCTTCCCATTAGTCTAATCATTTTATTTTGTTTTTTTCGTGGGTATATCCAAAGCAACCAGCTAATCTTTTACTTGGTACTTTGTTATGTTTAGATTCTTGAACTCTGGAATCTTCGGCAATGGGACACAGTCGTGCCACACCCTGCCTCACTCTGCGACCAGAGCAGCTATGCTCGTAAGAATCAACACTCTTCTTCAGGGTTACTCTGGCATTAGATTTGAGATCCTGGAAGCTATTACCAAGCTTTTGAACCACAACATCACTCCATGTTTGCCACTGCGTGGTACAATTAGTGCCTCGGGGGATTTAGTCCCGCTGTCTTACATTGCTGGATTGTTGACGGGTCGGCCTAATTCCAAGGCAGTTGGTCCAAACGGTGAAGAACTTGAT
>JAOSBN010000005.1:44802871-44825101 GCA_027563595.1 Erythroxylum suave | reverse complement strand
AGAGTAACTTTCAGACTGAGATCACTAACAGTTGTATAAATTGCTGATTTGGATGAAATGAAAGGGAACATAGTTTGATTTTAAAAAGTTTCAATTTCATATTACTGTTTTATCATTGGGATGCCATGTGGAGTTTAGAGTTGTTGTTATGTAGTCCTCTCTTATCGTAGAATACGTACCGGAATGACCTATGGGTGTTCCGGTGGGTACTCTACGGTAAGAGGGTGCTACATTTGATGAATGCTTCACAATATATTGGGTCTTTTATTGAAATGCATACTATCATAGAGATTGAAATCAATCGATTGTGCCTTCAAGTTTCTATTGATGTTATTCAATGGCTTACATTTCAAGCTTGTGCTTTCCGAGGACATGATGAAAGTCTTAACTCCCTTAATCGAGGTAATTTTCTTGAACTCATTAAGTTATTGGCTTCCTACAATGAAAAAGTCTCAAGTATTTTTTTGAATAATGCTCTTGATTATGCCTCATATACATCATCGCAAATTCAAAAAGAAATTCTCTCTATCTTCTCTAATAAAGTTAAAAGAGAGATTTGTGAAGCAATTGGAGATGCAAAATTTTGCATCATTGTTGATGAAGCTCGTGATGAGTCCAAAAGAGAGCAAATGGCCCTTGTTTTGAGGTTTGTGGATAAAGAAGGGTTTATACGTGAACGCTTCTTTAGCCTTGTTCATGTGAAAGATACTACTGCTTTGACTTTGAAAGAATGCATTTTTTCTGTCCTCTCTCAACATAATTTACCTGTGCAAAATATTCGAGGACAAGGATATGATGGAGCTAGCAATATGAGAGGTGAATGGAATGGCTTGCAAGCTTTGATTTGTAATGAGTGTCTATATGCTTATTATATTCATTGCTTAGCTCATCGTCTTCAGCTTGCTTTGGTTGTTGCTTCTAGAGAAGTTGCTTGTGTTCATCAATTCTTCTTCAATCTAGTTTTCATCATAAACATTGCTACTACTTCCAGTAAACGTAATGATAAGTTGAAAGAAGCTCAAGTTGTTGAACTTGGCATAAAGATTGCCAATAATGAAATTGAATCAGGGAGAGGGAAAAATCAAGGGAACGCTTTGAAGCGTGTTGGAGACACTCATTGGGGTTCACATTTGGCATCAATTTCTAGCTTGTTAAAGATGTTCAACGCTACCTCCTTAGTCTTAAGCAATATTTCTAAAGAGGGAGCTTCGTATTCTCAACGTGGAGATGCTGAATTTGCTTGGAATCAGTTGTTATCTTTTGATTTTATTTTCATTCTACATCTTATGAAGGAACTTATGGAAATTTCTCAAATCCTTTGTCAAGCTCTACAATGCCAATCTCAAGATATTTTGAATGCCATGCATCTTGTGTCAACTACAAAAACACTTATACAAAATTTCAGAGATTCAGGATAGGAAAGTTTCTTTGCAAAAGTACATGAAGTTGTTATTCCTAATATAGATGCTCAATATATTGCAAGGCGTGGTCGATGTTGCAATCAACAAAATGAAGTTACTCTTGAGCGTTACTATCGAGTTGATGTGTTTGTTGCAACAATTGATTATTAGTTGCAGGAACTAAACAGTAGATTTAACGAACGAACAATGGAGTTACCCGTTCTTAGTTATGCTTTTGATCCAAGAGATGGTTTTAGATATTTTAATGTTGATCAAATCTGGAAACTTGCTAAGAAGTTCTATCCAGGAGATTTCACTGAGCAAGAGATATTACTTCTTAGAATGCAATTTCAGCACTTCGAACTTGACATTCCTATGCATCCTGGGTTTGAAGGACTATTTGGCATTCAAGAATTATGTCAAAGATTGGCGGAAAAAAAAGCCACTATCTATCCACTTATTGACAGATTAGTTAGGCTTGTTCTCACTCTTCTTGTATCTACAGCAACTACAGAGCAGGCTTTCTCAGTTATGAAGATAGTTAAAACAAGGCTTCGAAACAAGATGGAAAATAAATTTTTAAATGATTGCTTGACTGTCTACATCGAAAAGGAAATTACAATGAAGTTTAGCACAAAATCAATCATTGATGAGTTTAATTCTATGAAGACTCATCGAGCAAAACTTCAACAAAACAAAAAGAAATGATTATTTTATTTTATGCAAGACATTAGACTTTTATATTATTATGTAAGAAGACTATTTTTGCTTAGCTTTTATATCATTTTGTAATTTTTGAATTGAATGTTTAAGTCCATAGAGATAGTTTTATGATTGAGATTTTATATTTCTTTTGATTCAGTCCCCCTTAAAAATTAGCCGAGCTTCGCCACTGTCTGCGAGTCCTCACCCACCCAGATTAATACTTTCGCCAAAGTATAATAGATTTACTCAAGGCTTTACTGAGCTGACACCACTCAACCCTTGACACTATCTCTCAACCTCACTTCCCGTGAAAGAGTTTCACACCCAATAGTATGACCACCTCTTACTAACCTCAACAGAGGATTTTTCTCAACAATCTTTTAGCGAAAGAACAATAAACAAATAACTCAAGTGATTAAATGAAATTCAACATAAATGAAAAGCAATTGAGACAGAAAAAAAAGATAACTTCCCAATTGGTTTAGCTCTTTCGAAATAGATATGGAAATTGTTCACCAAAATAGGCTGATTCATGTACATTTCAAATCCAAGTTATAGTTGCGGCAGAAGGAATTTATGCAAGAAGAAACGACTAAATAAACTTCCACACAATAATTTATTGAAGCCTCACCACGTTAAGTCACATACCCACAACAAACAAGACATTCACCACCTTCACTAAGTCAATCACACAGCGCATATGTGTAGCAAAAATCAGATCTCGCACAACCCATTAATTAAACACTCAGCCAAAACCTTCACCAAGTAAATAGACTTATTATGCAAGAGCTGGGTCATGCAAATATGAATACACCTTCAACTGTTTTTCGAAAATCCAAATTACCATATTGCACTATAAACACCACCTCTATAAATTCACTTTTTGGAACAAAATAGAAACTTACACAATGCTTCCCTTAAAGAGCCACATGTACACCAAAACCAATTCACCTGATCCTCATCCCAAAAATCTAGCAATCAACCCAAACTTCTCAAGTTACACATCAATTAGAGATAGAACTTTATCACAACTAGAAGATTATCCCCAATAGTTTTTTGAATCCAAGTCAAACAAAGATACTTAATTAGCTATCATCATCCAATTAATATCTTATAGGTCCAATTAATAATAAATATGCCAAAACAAAATAAGAATATATATACTATATATCTTACAATCTCCCCCTTCTTGGCATTATTTCTCACAAATAAGAAATTCCCCTTGAATAACATAATTGGACATATAAGTATCAAATTCATAATTCATATGACAAATACTACCCCTCAATATATCATCAAGTTCCAAAGAACATCCATAAAAACAATATTCCAATCATCCAAAGTTCTCTCCCTTGGGATAAAAAGATGCCAAAAAGTAAGACAAATAGTCATACATATACCTTGAAATCTCCCATTGACTGGAACAGTCACCATAAACAATTTAATAATTCCCTCTTGGGACAACATTGTCAAAACAAAGAATGCCTTCAACACAATCAATCTTAACCAATAAAGAAACATAAAAATCAATAGTAGGTACAGCAGAAGAATCATACACATACCAAGATGACAATTTACCATTATTCAAAACATCGAGAGATATGCTCGAAAGACAGAGAGATACCTGAGAGAGAGACCCATATTGATGAGAGAGCTTAAGGGGGGGTCTTTGGTGGAGCCAAATAAAAGTCAAAATGCACATTGCTAAAAAGATGTGATGATAATTGCAACATAAAAATTAAAGAAGACCTAAAGAAGATGATTTTTTTTACTTTTCTTTTCCTTTTTTTAATAAATAACATCAAACTATACTTCAAAAGTGTAAAGCACACAGTCCTTGTACCTCTCAAAGAAATTCAAACATGAGCTTATTCCTTGTCACATTATCTCGGTCATCAATTGTCTGATTGATTTCTTCATCTAAAATAACTGACTTATCCTTAGTATGAACAATTGCTTCAAAAGCAATAACTAACTGTGAATCTGGACACTTTCTTGTTTTTCCTTCATTACGTCTTTGTGCTTGTAATTAACCCTTTCTAATCCAACTGTGCTTTGGTACCATAGGCTGCTGTTGGAAATTTAACGGAGAGTATCTAGATTTTCAATTTTGAACCCTTTGTAACATCTTCTAGCATCTCGGCCTTATGTACTCGACGGCTCTACAAAATGGCATGTGGATACAAACCTTTGATTCTTCCTCGAAGTTTCTTCTTGGACAGATCTGGATATGTCATCTTTCTCATTATTCACTTTTGTAACCAATGCCATGAAGATTCCTTTTAATCTTACATATTTTGATCAACTTTTCTAAATTTTTTGTGCCTCCATTCAGCATTCTCAAACCCTTTTTAGTACTTGCTAACTTCAGTCTAGCTTCACCAAGCTCATCTAAAGTTGACATCAATTTTTTCTCCAAGTCTTGAATAGTATTCTTCATAGAGAAGTTTTCTTCCTTCAACCTTTCATTCTTCGTACATGTTTTACCCATTTTTTGTACATTAATTTGTAAGTCTCATAAATGTTCTCCTTTTTATCACTTGAACCACTTTCATCATTGTAATAATCTAAGATCGAGCCTTGAGCTAATTTGTTTGTGCTTATCTCAAAAATTTCTGATTTACTCCCTTTTTTGTCTTCAGTTACTTCCTTTTCAGTCACTGTCAAGCAAGTAACTGGGCTTTTGCTGTATAAAGCAACTAACGCAACACTATTCATAACTTCTTCTTCACTACCATACTCACTTCTAGATTCATTCTTGTAAAACCGTATAGGTTAATAGTTTTGCAAACTGTCTTACGTAGTTGTCTCTAGCATAAATAAAAACGAAAATCAATCAAAAGAAAAATAACAGATGACACCAAAAATTTGGTAACGTAGTTCGACACTCCTTGCCTACGTCTTAATTCTTTCACCGAAGTACAATAGATTTACCTAAGACTTTATTGAGCCGACACCACTCACCCCTTGACACTATCTCTCAACCTCACTTCCTATGAAAGTTTTTTACACCCAATAATATGACCAACTCTTGTTAACCTCGTTAGAGGATTTTTCTAAACAACTATTGATTAAGAGATAATAAATCACAAAGATGATTAAATAAACAATTCACCACTTAAATAGACACTTGAATAAGAGACAAAGAATAATTTTCTTCACAGCAAAGAAATAATGCACAACTGAACAACCATGTGCGTATCATCACTTGATCTGCCAATTCACCATCGTTGAGAACACTCCAAAACACAGATCAAGAGACACTTACATATCTACCTCAATTTAGCCTTTAACAAACAAAGTAGTTACCACGTTCACCTTCAGTTATTTTTCAAAATTTCAAAACATGCATACTGCCCTTTTGATGCAAATAATCTGCAGATTCACTTGCCTTGAAAAGCCACACACACATACGAAAAAACCCACTTACCTTTAAGAGCCACACACGCATATGTCTACACAAACCACAATTGCAATTACAACCAATCAATCAACTCTCTAACATCTTACGCCAATACCCACGCATGAGATAGATTCGATTGCTTAACTTTTATACACCCATAGCTCTCAGCACACACGCTGCGTACATAAACATAAACCATAAGTCTTTTTTTTTTCACAAAGCTGCTGCCTTCGTATCTTTTTTGCAAAAAACCCCGTTAATTCACAATTAAAAATACGGTAATGCCATTCAACTGTTTCATACACTTAACACCACTTAATTCACAAAAAAACTTCCAGCAATATGCTTCATCAAATCCACATCTAGTCAAGATAGAATTCGTTTCTATCTAGAACATTATCCAACTAGTTTTTTGAATCCAAGATAATAAGAAATATGCCAATTTAGAAAAATATGCCAAAATAAAATAAATAGATATATTCTACATATATCTAACAATCTTCTCCTTTTTGTCATATTTGAAACTCCCCCTATAGGAGACATTTGGACATATAAACATCAAATATGCAAACCAAGAACTCCCCCTTAATCAAACATCAAGTTCCAAAGAGCATCCATTAAGTTCTTCAGGTTTCAGAAACATCCAAAGAAACAATAATCTCACAATTATTCAATCATCTAAATTTCTCTTCATTGAGACAAAAGATGCCAAAAAGCAAGACTAATAGTCATGAAGGTACCTTAAAATCTCCCCCTGAATTGAACAGTAACCAAAAACAATATGATGTCTCCCCCTTGGAACAAAAGTGTCAAAACAAAGAATGCCTTCAGCATAATCAATCTCGACGAATAAAGAAACATACAAATCAACAGTAAGTGCAGCGGAAGAATCATACGCAGGACAAGATGACAATTTATCACCATTCGAAACATCGAGAGGTATGCCCAAAAGAGAGAGAGATACCCGAGAGAGGGACCCCATACTGATGAGAGAGTTGGAGCATCTTCGGTGGAGCCAAATAAAAATCACAATACAAACTACTAAAAAGATGGGACGACAATGACAACATAAAAATTAAGGAAGAACTAAAGAAGAATTTTTTTGACCTTTTCTTTTCCCCTTTTTTGTTTTTTGTTTTAAAATAACATCAAACTATACTTCAAAATTGTAAATTAGACATTCCCTGTGCCCTCGAAGAAATTCAAACTTAGGCTTATTCCTCATCACATTATCTCGGTCATCAATTGTCTGATTAATTTCTTCATCTAAAGTAACTGACTTATCCTCAGTCTGAACAATTGCTTTAAAAGTAGTAACTAACTGTGAATTTGGACACTTTCTTGTTTTTCCTTCACTACATCTTTGTGCTTGTTCGTGACCCTTTCTAACCTAAGTGGATTTTGGTACTGAAGGCTGATTCTGAAATTTATATGAGGGATATAGGGTTTTTCAGTTTTGACTTCTTTGAAACAACATCTGCAGTAATTTGTAGCATTTTAGCCTTATGTGCCCGATAACTCCGCAAAAATGACACGCGGGAACAAATCTTCCATTCTTCCTCGACGTTTCTTCTTGGACAAATCTGTGTATATCAATTTTCTCATCATTTACCTTGGAGCACTCTCCTTTGTAACTAATGCCTTCAAGATCCCCTTTAACCTTACTAATTTCGATCAATTTTTTTAACTTTTCTTTGCCTCCATTCAGCACTCTCAAACCTTTTCGGTACTTGCTAACTTCAGTATGGCTTCACCGAGCTTGTCTAAAGCTACCATCAATTTCTTATCTAAATCTTGGATAGTGTTCTTCATAGAGAAGTTTTCTTCCTTCAACCTTTCATTCTTTCTACATGTTTTCACCCATTTTGCATACATCACTTCGTAAGCCTCGTAAATATTCTTTCTTTCATCATTTGAACCACTTTCATCACTATCATAATCTGATATTGAGCTGTAACTGATCTATCTCATTTTTCTCAAAATTTTCTAATTTGCCCCCCCTTTTCGTCTTCAATTATTTCCTTTTTAGTTATTGTTAAGCAAATAACTGGACTTTTGCTATGTAAAGCAATTAACGCAACATCATTAGTGATTTCTTCTTCACTACTATACTCACTTCCAGATTCATTCTCACTCCAAGTGCTTCTATAGGACTTCCTTTTTCTCTTCAATAAAGTGTTAACACATTCCGTGTGCACATTTCTAAAACCTTGACACTCATGACATTGAATTCTCTTCACCTTTCTTTCTCCCTTATGAGTTTTGGCTTGTTGTTTGAAGTTGTTGTTCAATGAGTTCCCGCTGTTTTGCCTAAACTCGGGTCTATCCTTTTTCACTCTCCAGCCACTTACTGAACTCTCGTGTTAATAGCTCCATATCCTCATTTGTTTGATTCATCTTCTACATCATTCATACCTTTTCCAGTTTCAACCTATAGTGCCAATCATTTGCTCCTATCTTATTTACCCTTTAACAAATTTATCTCAAAATTAGTCAGAATTCCAATTACTTTATCCAACGACAAATCATTTACGTCATGAGCTTTTATGATTGCTGCAATTTTTGGAACAAACTTTGGAGGTAGTGATTTCAACGTCTTCTTGACTAGTTTCAGATTGGAATATTTCTTTTCAAGTTGATGTGCTTGATTTACTATATCTCGCAATCTTTCATGAAAGTCCCCAATGGTCTAATTCTCATCCATCTTTAGTTCTTTAAACCTGACAACTAACATCTGTATTTTTGACGTTATCATCGATTTGGATCCTTCATGAATAGTCTGCAAAGTATCCCACGCTTCTTTGGCTAATTCACAGGTTGATATCATTGAGAAATGTCCTTCATCAACAACACTAAATATCGCATGCATTGCTTGTGAGTTTCCAAGCGCACTTTCTTCTTTAGTTCTTGTCCATTCAACTGGATCTTTTCAGATTGCCTCTCCTTTGTCATCAGTAATCATTGGATGCGTCCACTCATGTACTACTGACTGCCAAGCTTTTGTGCCCTAAGCTTGGATGAAGACTCTTATACGTGCTTTCCATGCAGAATAACTAGATCCATCTAGTAGTGGTGGTCTGGCGATCGAAGCGCCCTCTCTTGTGGCCATATTTGCGAAACTAGGATTTGCACCAACTTAATACCAAGTTCTAAAAACGGTGACTTCTCTCTAATACCAATTGTAAAATCATATAAGTTAATAATTTCGCAAACTGTCTTACGTGGTTGTCTCTATCACAAATAAAAACAAAAATCAATTAAAAGAAAAATAACAGATGACACCAGAAATTTGGTAACACAGTTCAACACTCCTTGCCTACGTTTGCGAGGCCCTCACCCAGATTAATTCTTTCACCGAAGTATAATAGATTTACCCAAGGCTTTACTGAGTTGACACTACCCACCCCTTGACATTATCTCTCAACCTCATTTATTGTGAAAGCTTTTCACACCCAATAACACGATCGACTCGTTTTAACCTCGTAAGAGGATTTTTCTAAACAACTATTGCTTAAGAGATAATAAATCACACAAATGATTAAATAAACAATTTACCACTCAAATAGACACTTGAATAAGAGACAAAGAATAATTTTCTTCACAGCAAAGAAATCAAGCACAACTGAATAATCATGTGGGTATCATCACTTAATCTGCCCATTCACCATCGATGAGAACACTCCAAAAACAAAGATCAAGAGACACTTACACATCTACCTCAACTTAGCCTTCAACAAATAAAGTATTTACCACGTTCACCTTTAGCTAATTTTCATAAATTCAAAACATGCATATTGCCCTTTTGATGCAAACAATCTGCAGATTCTCTTGCCTTGAAAAGCCATACACGTGCAAAAATCCACTTATCTTTAAGAGCCACACACACATATGTCAACACAAACCACAACTGCAATTACAACCCATCAATCAACTCTCCAACATCTTACGCCAATACCCACGTATGAGATAGATTCACCTGCTTAACTTTTATACACCCATGGTTCTCAACACACACACTGCGTACATAGACATAAACCGTAGGTCTTATTTTTTTTCATAAAGCTGCTGCCTTCATATGTTTTTTGCCCCCCTTAATTTACAATTAAAAATATGGTAATGCCCTTCAGCTGCTTTATACACGTAAGGCCACTTAATTCACAACAAAATTTCCAGCAATATCCTTCATCAAATTCACGTCTAGTCAAGATAGAATTCTATTCTATCTAGAACATTATCCAACTAGTTACAACTGTATTTTTAATTTACAATTAAAAATACGGTAATGCCCTTCAGCTACTTCATACACGTAGGCCACTTAATTCACAACAAAATTTCTGACAATATACTTCATCAAATTCACGTCTAGTTAAGATAGAATTCTATTCTATCTAGAACATTATCCAACTAGTTTTTTGAATCCAAGATAATAAGAAATATGGCAATTTAGAAAAATATGCCAAATAAAATAAATATATATATTCAACATATATCTAACAATTCTCACTCCAAGTGCTTGTATAGGACTACCCTTTTCTCTTTTTCAACGTGTTAGCACATTCTACTTGCACATGTCCGAAGTCTTGACACTTATGACATTGAATTTTCTTCACTTTTCGTTCACCCTTTTGAGTTTTCCTTTGTTATTTGAAATTACTATTTGATGAGCTCCCTCCATTGTGCCTAAAATTGGATATATCCTTCTTCACTTTCTTTAACCACTTGCTAAAATTTCTTATCAATAACTCCATATCCTCATTCTCATCAGATTCATCTTTTGCATCATTCACACCCTTTCTAATTTCAACCTGTAGTGCCAATCCTTTACTTCTTTCTTGCTTACCCCTTAAAAGATTCGTTTTGAAATTTGTAAGAATTCCAATTACCTTCTCCAATGACAGATCATTAATGTCATGGGCCTCCTCTATTGTTGTAATTTTTTGTATAAATCTCAGAGTCAGTGATCTTCTTGACTAGTTTCAAATCGGAATATTTCTTTCCGAATTGATGTACTTGATTTGCTATATCGTGCAATCTTTTATAAAAGTCCCCAATAGTCTCATTTTCATCCATTTTTAGTTCTTCAAACCTCACAGCTAACATTTGTAGTTTTGACACTATCACAGATTTGGACCCTTTATGAATAGTTTGCAAAGTATCTCATGCTTCTTTAGCTAACTCACAGGTTGATATCATTGAGAAGCGTCCTTCATCAATAGCACTGAAAATTGCGTGCATTGCTTGTGAGTTCCCAAGTGCCCCCTCTTCTTGGGCTCTTGTCCATTTAGATGGATCTTTTAGAATTGTCTCTCCCTTATCATTAGTAATCATTAGATATGTCCAGCCATATAAGACCGAGTTCCATGCTTGTGTTCCCTATGCCTGAATAAAGACCCCCCATTCGTGATTTCCATCTAGGATAATTGGAACCGTCCAATGGTGGTGGCCTGATAATTGATGCTCTTACTCTTATGGCTATAATTGCGAAACCTAGAATTATACCAACTTGATGTACCAAGTTCTGATTCGGTAACCCACTTTGATACCAATTGAAAAACCATAGGGGGAAGGTGTTTCACAAACATTCTAATTTTACCGTGGTCATCTCTAACAAAAACAAAAACAATCAAAAGTGAAATAACAAATAACACTAGAAATTTGGTAACGTAGTTCGACACACCTTGCCTACGTCTCTAGGGCCCTCACCTAGTTTAATACTTTCATCGAATTACAATAGATTTACCCAAGGCTTTACTGAGCCAATACCACTCAACCCTTGACACTATCTCTCAACTTCACTTCCCGTGAAGGATTTTCACACCCAATAGTACGATCACCTCGTACTAACCTCAATAGAGGATTTTTCTCAACAATCTTTTAATGAAAGAAAAATAAACAAATAACTCAAGTGATTAAATGAAATTCAACATAAATGAAAAACATTTGAGACAGAAAAGAAGATAACTTCCCAATCGGTTCAGCTCCTTCGAAATAGATCTGGAAATTGTTCACTAAAATAGGTTGGTTCATACACATCTCAGATCCAAGTTACAGTTGCGGCAGAAGGACTTCATGCAAGACAACCCAAGCAAATAAACCTCCACACAATAATTTACTGAAGCCTCATCACGATGAGTCACACACCCACGACAAATAAGACATTCACCACCTTTACTATGTCAATTACGCAGCGCATGTGTGCAGCAAAAATCAGATCTCGCACAACCCATTAATTAAACACTTAGCCAAAACCTTCACCAAGTAAATACACTTATTGTGCAAGAACTAGGTCATGTAAATATGAACACATCTTCAATTGTTTTTCAAAAATCCAAATCATCCATACTACACTATAGACACCACCTCTGCTGATTCACTTTTTGCAACAAAATAGAGACTTACACGATGCTTCCCTTAAAGAGCCACACACATGTACACCAAAACCAATTCACGTGATCCTCATCCAAAAAATCCAAGAATCAACCCAAACTTCTCAGGATACACATCAATTAGAGATAAAAATCTATCACAACTAGAAGATTATCCCCAATAGCTGTTTGAATCCAAGCTAAACAAAGATACTTGATTAGCTATCATCATCCAATTAATATCTTATATGTCCAATTAATAATAAATATGCCAAAACAAAATAAGACGATATATACCATATATCTAACAATAACTATCAGGTGGAGAAGGAACATATACTTCCTCAACTTCTCGTTGTCCTTGTGGAGGGTTAGCCATAGGATAAAATGTAGTCTCTTCTCAGATCAAACATTCAAAAAGTCGATCCAATTTACATTCAAGCTCAGGTTCAAGCCCTTCCTCTTTAAATGTTTTAAAATTGATGTTCTCTTAAAAAAATTAAATAACTAATATTTAACTAACTATTTAGCATTAGAGTAAAGAAAAATAACTTCAATTGGGGAAAAGGGATAACCTCATCCTTCAAAGTCCACCACTCCTCATTAGCAGCAATTATTCCTTTTTCATAATTCCATCCTAATCTCGTTTCATTCCTTTTCAACTATTTCCAAAGACTCCATCTAGTTCTCATCCAATCAAACTTATTTTTAAGCTTAGTCTTATCCTATGGTAAGTTGGTTGCTTTCTGAAACTCTTCCTCCACCTCCTTTCATGGTAATCTTTGATCAATAACTCCACTGCGTTTTTCCTTACTCCTTTCATGTTGGTTACAAATGTCACAAAAGATAAGAAGAGTTTCTTTTGGCTAACGAATCCTACCTATATCATTCCTCCCTTGACTTCCTCCTTTGTTTCCTTGTTGGGGTGATGCCAACCAATCATATAAGATGAAAAAGATTATATGCTAGTTAATCAATTTGCAATCGATTTCACTACTTAATTAGTTTTACCAACTTGAATTAGAGTATTTCAACAAAATAAATATATAAATACTTTTTATCATCATAATATTTTTATTAATTTCTTAATTAAAAATTATTTGATCTCTTAATTTAAAATGAGTAATAGCATTAACTTGTGAATATTATTCAAAAATTATATAAAATTGTAATATATTTTTATTTAAAATATTATATTATAAAAACATTTTTTATTAACTTACTATTTTTTATATATAATAATTTAAGAAAATTATACTTCTTTTGGTAACAAAAGAACTATTAAATAATTAAATAATATTAGGAAAAGATAAATATTAAATACTAAAATAAAAAATATTAGTGCAAACTTTTCTTTTAAAATTGCATATTTACTGTGAATAAAAATTTTATTAAATATTTTCTTTTAAATTACTGTTTGTTTATATATAATAATTTAAGAAAATACAACATTTTGATAACAAAAGAACTATTAAATAATTAAACAGTATTAGAATATTGATTTTTCAGGTTATTACCATACTAATATGTTATGATGCTTGTACGTAAATCAAATCCAAATTCTGATGCTGCGACCCTTTATCAAACCCCCATTAGCTACTCACATGTACATATCGCACATTAAGCAAAGAAATTGTAAATACTAAAATTAAGAAAAAAATTCAGTAGTAAATAATATTAGAAAATGATAAATATAAACAAACATAAAATTTTATAGCATTTTAGAAACATACGTAAATCAAATCCAAACTCAGATTTGGTTATTGCTCCGACCCTCTATCAGATCCCCATCGTCGTCTCACATGTACGTATTGCATGTTAAGCAAAGAATTTGTAAATACCATAAGGGTTTAAGAAAAAAATTCAATAGTAAATAATATTAGAAAATGATAAATGTAAACAAACATACATTTTTATAGCATTTCAGAAACATAAAATTATAACATTTTTGTAATAATGGTACAAAAACATAATAATTGTACAACATTTCTATAGCATTTCACAATAATAAATTTACAGAGAAGGGTTATGATTACAAACATTATAAAATTATTACACATAAGCACTTTTTTCTTCTTTGTTTTTATTCTTCTTTCGATCTCCACACTATCAAAAACAGGTCACAAAATGTAGCATGTTAAGACTATCAATCTTTACAACCTGTTAAGACTCTACATGATTAGTGGAACAAAAATAGGCTGCAAAACATAGCATGTTATGTCACTCTTGCGAGAATAATAGGACATAATTCCTGAAAAAGCAATAACACTAGATAAAAGCAGTTTGTACCTTATATATGGGGAAAAGTAAAGTATTTTGCCTAGCTTGATGATTCTAAAGAACCTGATGACTGGAAAAAGGCAAGTTGTAAAGACTAACAACAAAGTAATAACACCAAATAAAAGTAGTTTGTACCTTATATATGGGAGAAAGTGAAGTATTTTGCCCAACTTGATGATTTCGAAGAACTAGATGACTAGAAAAAAGCACGTTGTAAAGATTTACAACTAACAATTGTGTTGAGCTTTTCCATTTTAAAGGTGAAAAAAAGACGGTGGGCATTTGTGAGTAATAAATGGAGTTAAATACAATAAATAAGAAGAGTAGCTACAGCCCCCACGAAATTACTGCACCTTTCTACAACATACTTCGTTGTTCAACTGCAGCAAATCCATTTATGTCTTAACTACTATCAGACTTCATTTAATGAAACATCTATCTCAGATATCTCAGACTGGTCCCAAAGAGGAACTGCAAGCACTGATGTTTCGTTAAATCAACAGATAGTTACAACTAGATAGTTTGCAGGATAAGCTAGATAATCATAATGGATAGATAGTTACAACTAGATAACTTGTGAAATCAACAAATAGTTCCAAGGAAAGATTGCAGGATAAGTTACATGTTAGGTTAAGGTGATTGGACAAGCATTTGAGACTCTAATTTTTGACGATTAAACTGTATTGATGTAGGTCGAATCAGACAAAGTTATCTTCATAAAAGTTGTAACTTATCCTCTTAGCTTTCCAATGGTATAAAGTTTATAATTTTTTGACATCAGAATTGAGAGATATGATTTTTATAAGTTTGAGTATCACATGAGGAGTGCACGACCGTGACGGAGCCATTCACTCATAGGAGTGCACGATCCTGCATTAGCATGATGTATGATCATGACAGGGCCAGGAGTGCACGATCGTGTTCACTCATAGAAGCTATCTGGGCTCTCTTTCCAGTTGTACAAATGGTCTCTCAAAGTTCCCTTTTCCATGAATTCATAAACTAGTATCGTCTTAGATCCTTCATCACATTAACCGATCAAGGAAACAAGATGGTGGTGCTGAATTTTCCACAGGACCATAACCTCAGTTTGGAACTCTAGAAGTCCTTGGCCATGACTGAAGTCACTTCACTTCACTGCCACTTTCATTCCACTCGCAATAATTCCTTGATAAACTTTACCAAAACCAACCCTCTCCTATCAATAACTTTAGATCAAAGTTCTGCATCGCAGCCAATATATCTGCAAAAGACATCATGAGTTTGAGATTCAAATTAGCAACAAGAGGAACAATTTTAGTTTTCCAAGTTGTCTAACTGCGAGACTTCCCCCTCAAATATGGAAGATCTTTATAACCAAACAAAGGTTTGGTAGTTAGTTTCCCTCTCGTCCATATCCAAACAAAGAGTAGAACAAAAATGGAAATCAAAGCCAAACCCACAATACTATATATTTATATATGCTTACATGTCACGGGTGTGACTTAACATGTCACACCCGTGACATGCAACTATTAATTATATATATATATATATATATATATATTAAGTGTCAAGTAAAATAGGCAAAGTCTAATATAAATA
Organism: Erythroxylum suave; assembly: GCA_027563595.1. Classification (NCBI taxonomy): domain Eukaryota; kingdom Viridiplantae; phylum Streptophyta; class Magnoliopsida; order Malpighiales; family Erythroxylaceae; genus Erythroxylum; species Erythroxylum suave. The sequence goes on along the minus strand of JAOSBN010000005.1, from coordinate 44,809,364 downwards.
GAGTCATGTAAAAGATCGTAATAGGAAAAAGAAGAAAAAGGGGGAATACAGCTTTAGTACTACCTTAGACATAAATAGTGACTCTAACTTCCATGAATAAACTGTATTAATCTGGGTAGAATTGGACATAGTTGTCTATAGTAAAATTGTAGTTCTTCCTTTTAAATTTCCAACAGTATATCACATGAAATGCTTAGACTTCAGATGAAAGAGATATGAGCTTCACATGATAACATCACTGGTGCTCACAGAGGCTGCAGCGCTATCCCTGACAGAAATTGTGTTCTGATTTTAACGATTAAATTGTATTGATATAGGCATAATCAGATAAAGTTGTCTTCATAACAGTTGTGACTTATCCTCTTAGCTTTTCAATGGTAGAAAGTTTATAATTTTTGGACATCAGAATTGAGATATATGAATTTTACAAGTTTGAGTGTCACATCCGGAGTGCACAACGTTCACTCATAGGAGTGCATGATCGTGCTAGTGCATGATCGTATTCACTTATGGGAGCTATCTGAGCTCTCTTTCTAGTTGTACAAATGGTCTCTCAAAGTTCCCTTTTCCATGAATTCATAAACTACTATCATCTCAGATCCGTCATCACAGTAACTGATGGACTCGATTCTCAGTTAGAATATTTCATGCTGACAATAGGCTAAGGTTGGGTGACTTTAAAAGAAATAAAAAGAGGTCACAATTAACATTTGATAATAAAAGAAGTCACGATTGTGAGTAAAGTAGTCACCTCGGTGACAAAGTAAGGTGTCCTTAATAATAAATAAAAATAAAAAATCATGGCCCTGCAGAGAAAGAGAACTCACAGTTGTGACTCCTTAAGTCATGACTATGCTCTCACTGAGGGTGCATGATTGTGCTTGTGCATGATCGTGCATTCTAGTTAAAAAGGGGTTGGTCACGGTCATGCAGCTTTATTATTCAAGAGCTAGTGCATGATCGTGCACTCCTGAAATACACTTCAACTTGTAGCTATAACAATCTTGATGTTCAAAAATTGCAAACTTTATACCATTAGAAAGCTAAAAGAATAAACTACAACTTTTATGAACACAACTTTTTCTAATTCTGCCTACATCAATACAAATTTATTCATTGAAGTCAGGATATAATTTATGACCCCCTTTTTCTCTACTGCCTATTATGAATTTTCACAAAAACCAAAAGACCCGAATCCATCAAAGACAAGTCACACATACAAACTCCCAACATAACAATTTACTTAAGAAAATCCATCCAAAAGTCATCAAACAACTCAAATTTTTATTTCCAACCGAAATTATCAACCTAATTGGGAAGAAAATTTGAACATGTACAAGAGAGAAATTCTTCAACTCTTACTTTCACTTCTCAAACAAAACAGACTCCAAAGTTGGTACATAACTTTAATCACATATTAAGGGTCGAAACAATACCATAATCCAAAAATACAACATGAATGCTCATGTTTGATATGCTTGCAAAGCTACTAAATCTATTCGAACTAACTTAGTTACAAAAGATAGATTTTTTTTAGTTTACCGAAGTTTGCAAGGTTCAATGATCTGCTTGTTCTACACTTGAGGAGTGGAAAATTATGGGGTGAGCTACGAAGCTTAGTGACTAATACGCTTATAACTATTAATAATGATTCACACACACAATCTATATATATATGTATATGGCCTTTTAATCTTAACAATTACATTATCCACAATTTTAGCTCACAAAAACTCATATCTAAAAACATATTATCACACAAATCAGATCATATACATTTAATCATCAAAACATAAAACTCAATTATGTACAATGCTCAACAAATTAAGATGCAATGTGCAAACATCATGACTTAAGAGAATCTCATGGAACGAAATGGGAAAATCGAAGTTTACATCATGAGCAAAATGAGTCCATTTCTTGAAGTTCATGTGCCACAAGCGGGCTTCTGGAAGAAGACTTTAAGTCAACGTGCATGTGACGAACAAAATGGTATCTCTCATGCCCAACCATAATCAAATTTTCAATGCTCACACATTTCATCTCATGTTCATACTTTCATGCTTTTTCCTCTTTTCATTAATACAAAATGCCCTCACATCTTACACGACATAACATGAAAATAAATCATAGAGCATTTTCCAACAATTGAAATAATTCAAAGTCAAGCGATTAAGCATACAAGCATGCAAGAAATCAGCCCATCACATAATAACTATAAACATATTACCACCTAACTAGTTGTACATCCAAACTCAAGTTTGTCTTTCCTCTTACTCTTGCCTTAGATTTTCTTAGTTTCCTTCAAACAACCAAACTTTTATTCAAACTCATATACAAATAGAAACTCCATAAAACTTTAATATCCAGAAAAATGGGCTTAGTCTTAATTTACTCATGGTTTATCTAAGCTAGAATAACTAAGATTCAGTTGAAAATCCATGAAAATCAAAAGTAGGTTTCTTGGTTTTATCCTTTCTCCCTTCATTTCCAACACATAAACCTTACTTTCTCTAGTTCCTTCTTTTACCCAGACAAGAAGAAAAGATAGAGGTTACTTAAAAAAACTCAGCTGAACCTTTTCCTTCTTCTTCTTTTTCTATTTCGATTTCTGCTTCTCTTCTTCTAGTTTCTTCTAAGTTTTTCTTTCTCTTTTACTAACCTCTCGAACAAGTCTCTCCACTCTTTCTCATTTCTTTTCTTTTTAATTTAAGACAACTTTGGCTTTCCAAGCTTACCCTTCCATATTTAATCTAATGCTTACTTACTGCTTAACATAATCCTAACATTTCCATTAATACATACAAACACATGATTTAATAAAAATTTTCTAAGCAAAGTGAGAGAAGTCACGGACCGTGCTTAATAGGAAAGGCAGGGTCGGCCCTGAAATTTTGTAGGCCCGGGATGAAAGAGAAGATGTAGGCCTCCTGATTTTAATTAAAAATAAATTGAAAAAATTCAATATTTATTACGTTGTAGAAAATATTATACCCATCAGTATATAAAATATAAATCTGAACGAAAATCAATCAGTTAGATACGATTTTAGATAACAGTTTTAAAAGATTCTTTTGTTAAATAAAAAATTGATCTTAAAATTATAGGGAGAAGGAGAAAAAAATGTCATGCGAGTTATATGATCTTGGACAGTCAATAATGAATTGGACCATCGATCTATGTTAGAACTTAACCTATATGAAGTCTACTTGATGTCTTGTCGCTTTTTAATGGTGACTTGACATATGTCTTGCAGATAAATCTTATGAACAATTCAAACTGACAACTGACAACTTTGAAGTGATGGACTTAGAGGAAAAAAAATCTTAAGATTTCAACGTTAGACTTGGTGTCTTGGATAATAGCAACATTAGGTGCGAGTCGTCGAAACTTGAATCAATCGGCTTAGTGTTCCTTCGTTTAAGACTGTAACACACACAAAAGTGGGCCTGGGCAGGGGCCCAGCTGGGGCTGAGGAAAGGTCACGGTTGTCTAACACGTACTCTCTCGTGAAGTCTCTCCGTTGGGTTGTGTAGGACAAAGTCCTATTTTAAACTTTTCAATTTTATTCTAGAGGAACTCTTCTTTGACCATTTCTTTACACGTTACCTTCAACTCGAGTTTTGGGTAGCTCAATTATCGAATACCATTTACTCAGTAGAATGAAATAATAATAAAACTAAGGCTTATGAACCGAAGATTAGATCCTTATCGCAGGGGTGGTAGGTGAAATGGATACGGAATAAACTTTGGATTTCAATTATGTACTTGATTTAATGCAAAAGGTTTCTTTATTAGTGCTCCAACAAAGTCAAATTACGTGCCAGCTTTAGTTTCTATATTCTCTTGCTTGCCTCATCCATTTTGCATATGTTCAAACCAAGCGCCCACCAGCCCTTCCTCACCATGCACTACTACCAGGAGTCATGTTTTACTCTTGTCCTTCCAATGAACCACAATGACCCCACGCGACTTGAATCATCTCCACCGCTAGATCATCCCAGATCATTGGCCACTATTACCTTTCAGCCAACCTACCCTGTCTAACCTTAAGCTTACTGATAAGGACCTTAAGAAAGCCACACCTTAAAAGCTAGCTTATGAAGGTGGAGAGCCCAAAGTTCTTATAATCTCATACCAACTTTGTATTTAATCAATGTGAGATTCAAATCTCATGCCTTACAATTATATCAAACTGTAACATTCGTCCTCCCATAAGGACCAACATCTTCGTTGGTCATGGTCATGTTAGTTACGGTTAATACTTTCAGATCACCACTCTATGGGTCACCACTCCGAGATCCTTGTTGGTCACGATCACATTAGTCACTGCTTGGTACTCCCAGGCCACCAAGCCGTGGACAACCACTTCAAGATCAACTCCGATACTAATTGACAAGAACTTTAAGAGAGCCACACTCCAAAAGTTAGCTTATGAGGGTGGAGAGTTCAAATCTTTATAAATTTCACATCAAGTTTGTATTTAATCAATGAAAAATTCAAGTCTTATAGCTTGCAATTGGATCAAACCATAACACTTACCTACCAAAACTCATACTAGCTGGAGACGTAACTCCGAACCCATCATCTATTTAAACCCCTTGAACAACCCGATTTCTCTAAGGAAATTCACCTCTTTGTATTTAAAGATTTCCTCTTTAATATCTAACTGTTTCTATCTGCATCCCTTTCCTGTCCATAGCTAGTTCTTGTTGAGTTTAAGCTTCGCTTGTTAATAGGGTCTTTGGCGAACATGGAGAAGATCACACAGAATGGTTCCTTGAAGAGTCTATGCACGAGCCATCCTGATCCTTTGAATTGGGGAGTGGCTGCAGAGTCGTTAAAAGGAAGCCATTTGGAAGAAGTTTAACGCATGGTGGCAGAGTACAGGAAGCTCTTGGTCAAGCTTGGAGGAGAGACCTTGACAATTGCTCAAGTGGCTGCCGTCGCCGGAAATGACGCGGGAATCAAAGTGGAGCTAGCCGAGTCTGCCAGAGCTGGTGTTAAGGCAAGCAGTGACTGGGTTATGGACGGCATGACAAAAGGTACTGACAGCTATGGTGTGACAACTGGATTTGGGGCCACTTCTCACAGAAGAACCAAGCAAGGTGCTGCTCTGCAGACGGAGCTCATAAGGTGAGACGGCAAAATCCTCGTTATTATAGCACAACGTTCATTTTACTTTGTTCCATGTCTCTTGGTAACTCGTTCGAGTCGACTCAGTGCGTAGGTTGGCAGTCTGAGTGACAACAATGCCACTGCTAGTTTTTGTTACTTTGGTTGTCGTGAGATCGTGAGTTTGCTCGGTTGAGTCGTCTTATGATCAATGCTTCCCATAGGTATGGGGCTGCCATGTCAGGATCTGACAGGCTGGCTCAAGAACCTTGGGAGGATGGCAGTTGATCAGGTGGTCGACAGAATTTGACCGTTAGAATATTTATTCTTGATATAAGACAACGTGGAGGGACAGCCTAAACAAAATCTCATCAAGTGTCAGCTGCAGTATGTATCTCTAGTTTTTAATGAAAGGTTGATTCCCAAAAGACAGAAAAATCTAGTTGTCGGTAAGAATTAGGGTGTTTTTAAGAATAAATGATGATCCAGTGTCTAGTATTTTTAATGAAAGGTTGATTCCCGAAAGGCAAAAATCTCGTTGTCAGTAAGAATTAGGGTGGTTTTAAGAATAAATGATGATCCAGTGTCTAGTAGCTTAACTTGATGCACAGAGTGATTTTTGTTAATGATTACAAGTGGACTTGGTCAGGTCTCTGATTTCTTCTGACTACTTTGAAAACTCATGATTTGCTTTACTGATAAACTAGTAAAATGATGAAGAGGTCAATTAGCTTCCCATAAGTCTAATCATTTTATTATTATTATTTTTCGTGGGTATATCCAAAGCAACCAGCTAATCTTGTACATGGTACTTTGTTATGTTTAGATTCTTGAACTCTGGAATCTTCGGCAATAGGACAGAGTCGTGCCACACCCTGCCTCAGTCTGCGACCAGAGCAGCTATGCTCGTGAGAATCAACACTCTTCTTCAGGGTTACTCTGGCATTAGATTTGAGATCCTGGAAGCTATTGCCAAGCTTCTGAACCACAACATCACCCCATGTTTGCCACTGCGTGGTACAATTAGTGCCTCGGGGGATTTAGTCTCGCTGTCTTACATTGCTGGATTGTTGACGGGTCGGCCTAATTCCAAGGCAGTTGGTCCAAACGGTGAAGAACTTGATGCCCACGAAGCCTTTCGTCTAGCTGGTATTGAATCTGGCCACCTTGAGCTACAGCCTAAGGAAGGGCTTGCCCTTGTCAATGGCACAGCAGTTGGTTCAGGCTTAGCTGCTATGGTTCTTTTTGAGGCCAACGTTCTTGCTGTCTTGTCAGAAGTCCTGTCTGCCATTTTCGCTGAGGTCATGAATGGTAAACCTGAATTTACAGATTATTTGACACATAAATTGAAGCACCATCCAGGGCAAATCGAGGCTGC
>JAOSBN010000005.1:44784295-44799206 GCA_027563595.1 Erythroxylum suave | reverse complement strand
TATAGAAAGGAAATTTTTCTCTCACAGTGTGTGTTTAGAGCTTATATTCGATCCTGAGTGTCCTCCTATTCTAATAATATGTACTCCCCAACAATTATTTTGCAGTTAGTACTTATGATTTCTGTGTATAACTAGGACTAAGGAATGGAAATTCTGTTGAAATGCCAGTGAAAACACACATTATGTGTGTTCTTGTTAATGTGGGAGATATCATTTAACTTATTATAAATGGAAAAAAAAAGGCCTGAAGTTGTCATATCTATTTTTTTTATTTATTACTTATGAATTATGATTGTAACTTAATTTATGTATTTCTTTTCTTGGTTCACTTTATGTCTGAATGTCCTAGTTGCAGATATTTAAAGCTGCTGAGGTGCCAATTGAATGGGAAGAGCACTATGTTGGGGATCAAATAGATCCTAGAACCCAGAGTTTCCTAACATGGGAAAGTTTGGAATCTGTGCGACGGAATAAGGTAGGTTTGAAAGGACCGATGGCTACACCAATTGGGAAAGGCCATCGCTCTTTGAACCTTACTCTTAGAAAGGAACTTAATTTGTATGCCAATGTAAGACCTTGCTACAGCCTTCCTGGTTACAAAACGCGGTATGACAATGTTAATCTTATCACCATTCGTGAGAATACTGAAGGGGAATACAGTGGACTTGAACACCAAGTAAGTTCCTTTTGTTGTTGAATTAACCTAAGCAAACAAATACTCAATACACTGAATAAACACAGTATGTATTCTTTGGTTTTAGGTGGTCAGAGGTGTGGTTGAAAGTCTAAAAATCATTACTCGTCAGGCAAGTTTAAGAGTTGCTGAATATGCATTCCATTATGCAAAGGCCCATGGACGTGAGAGAGTGTCTGCCATACACAAGGCTAACATTATGCAGAAAACTGATGGCCTTTTTCTAAAGGTATGGTATTTGAAAATTTTAGTCTGTTGCAAATCTCATGATTTTAACCATTTATTTGCAAATTATTATTATTATTTTTTTGCAGTGCTGTCGTGAGGTTGCTGAGAAATATCCGGAGATTGTGTATGAGGAAGTTGTTATTGACAACTGCTGTATGATGGTACGGTAATTTTCCTTTTTGGATATCTTTAAACTTAGACTGGATGAGGAAATGATTTCTTCAGTTTTCTCTCCACTAAGAAAGAGAACCAATGAAGTTTTCCTTTTTGGATATTTTAAACCTAGACTGGATGAGGAATTGATTTCTTCTTTCTCTCCACTAACCGAAAACCAATGAAGTTTTCCTATCTGTTTGTCAAACTACTTGCGTATTGATGACAAAGCCAAGGAATTTCTTTGATTATTTTTTATTTATGTATGTACAGCTTGTGAAGAATCCAGCACTTTTTGATGTATTAGTGATGCCCAACCTCTATGGTGATATAATTAGTGACCTTTGTGCAGGATTGGTTGGTGGCCTGGGCTTAACACCAAGGTACTATGGATCCTTTTTTCCTTCTAGTTTTAGTCACATATAGTTTATCCAACAACATTTGACTTCCTATGCAGCTGCAATATTGGTGAGGGAGGTATTGCTCTTGCTGAAGCGGTACATGGGTCAGCTCCTGATATTGCTGGGAAGGTTAGCCTGCACAGCTGATTTACTTATTTATTTTACTTACAGTTTCTCTACAAGTTGGCAATTGGCTATGTAACTCGTTCTGTAATTCTGCTGAATGGCATCTCAAGATGAAAATTTTCCATGACTTTTCTTGCATCTGATTTGACAAAACTATTAGTCTTGGTGTTTTATAAGTTTATAAACTATTGGTATCCTGAACTTGGTGGGAGGTCGGAAAGACAGACTTTGCATGAGCACATAGTCATTGGGTTGTCTAAGGTGAAGGATATTTATTTCCTTGAACTTTCCTAATTGGAGTGTCCTAAGTAATGTTGCAAACAATTGTGTTTCTTACTGAATATTTGCATCATCTGAGATGTTATATCCGTTATTTGCTTGTGGTAGGTATCACGATGCGTTATTCTTGATTTGCTCTTTATGATGATATTTCATGCTTAATTTTATTTGTGTATGTTCAGTATCGTGTAGTATTCTTGGTGATTCTTTTGATTAGTTATTTAGGACAAAGTTCTTCGGAGCTCCTGCTGCTATTGGAGGATAAAAATTGCCTTCTCAAACTGTTTCCTTTTTCATTACGAAGTGTGGTTCTTTTTGGAATTAATCCCTGATCAAATTCTATGCTTCTTGTACTCTTCATTTCCCAATAATTTACTTGCTTCTCTAACTTATTAGTTTAAATGTATGCAGAATTTGGCGAATCCAACTGCTTTACTATTAAGTTCTGTGACAATGTTGCGACATTTAGAGCTCCATGAAAAAGCAGATCAGATCCAGAATGCTATACTCAAAACAATAGCTGAGGGAAAATACCGAACTGCTGACCTTGGTGGTTCTGCATCAACGACAGATTTTACAAAGGCAATCTGTGATCATCTTTGAATATTGCGGAGTTTAATTTTGCATTCAGTTTAATGAAAATAGTTTGTGTTGATGCGGGTTCAGTGCCTTGGTTGGATCTGTTTTAAGTTGACAGTCCCTTGTTAAATAGAGTATGTCTGCTCATCCACAAACAAGAGAGAGATTAACGAGCTTTCTCGGGATGAAATAATTGGCATTTCTTCAAAGGCTAATTTATTATTATTATTATTATTTTTCTACCAAGTGGTTGTTCAAACTGGAAATAAAGGGCTGTTGCCTTCATCGTTATTACCTTGCTTTCCTGGACTTTCCATATGACTTCATCCTCAAGGCCATTTTGGAAGTGCAACAACAAACGGTTTTTTTTTAATATGTTTTTTCAGATTTACTTAGACATTTTCATTAAGGGTATTTTTGATTGGAAATAAAATGCAATATTATTCTATCGCTTGAGAAGAGAGTTGACGATGAAATGGAATAGAATATGATGCAAATGGAGAGTTTTATATTATATCTCATTCCATTTTAAATAGTAAAAATAAGTTATTTTTAATTTGAAGAGTTTAGGATGGAATGTAAGATAATAAATAACATTTCAGTTTATTATATTATGAATTATTTTTTAAATAATATTTCAATATATTATATTATGAATCATTTTTTAAAATAATATTTTAGTAGATTATATTATGAATCTTTTCATCTATTTCAAATAACACTTTTTTAATATCATATCTATTTATATTATATTTCACTATAAATTATTTTATTTTATTAAAAATCTTACGTTTAATTAAATATAGCGTAAGGTGAAATTATTAAGAAAATGTTATGCAAAGCATATAAAATGCTCAAGTGTGAAATTAAGGTTGACATTTTGGCCGGGCCTAAAAGGTTTGAGTTTATTGGTATATTATACTAAATTAATATTTTTTATATATTTTTTAAATTTATAAATAAAAATGACGTTATTTTAATATAATTTATTAATGTTAGTAGTATTTATTTTTAAAATATAATCCATTTCACTAATTGCTGTTCTTAGTCTAAAGAGGAAAATGTCAAACTACTAAAAGCCCATACCTACTTCCACCAACCCCAGCAAAATATAAAAATTGCATATAACAGGAAAAGGAGGGACAATAAGAAAAAGTAAAAAGCAGCAGTGCCATTTCATACACCAACCCACCCATTTTGTGTGGTCAATTGGGTTGGTAAGATTGTGACCCACTACCACGTCACTGTTCATACTCCAATAAACATGGGATTTCCCTTGCATTTTAGATCTCATCTCGCCCCCAGCACCAGCACTGCTACTAGTTCCTCCAAGCAAGCTCATCACTTTGCTTTGTTTCTCATTATTCTAAGCCAACCCACTTAATGGCCTCCGATGGAATCCTCATGGGTATGGGCAATCCACTGCTCGATATCTCTGCTGTTGTGGACGAGCAATTCCTGCAAAAGTATGCATCTTTGCTGAAACAATTGTTAGTCTAGTTTAGGAGTTGAAAATGGGCGCTCACGTCTGGTTTAATCGTGGATCTATTGCCATGTTATGATTTCTACTTTGGATTTATCGTGTGCTCATTTCTGAATGAGATTTGTATTAGGAAACATTTTGATTTATTTATTGGAAACTTGAAATGTTGGCTTTTTGGCGTAACAGGTATGGCGTCGCATTGAACAATGCGATTCTGGCAGAAGAAAAGCATCTACCTATGTAAGCGCTTAGTGTACTTAGCCCTATGTAACTGTTAATTATACTCGTTCTTAGCAAGTGTAGTCAAATATACGTTTTTTCTTTCAGAAATACTGGATCTTGCCATGACTTTTACTTATTTAAGTATGATGTTGCGAGTTTTGTTATGTTTCATCGGAACTATGGATGCTCTTGATTAAATAGACGTTTCAATCTTCAATCTTTTGGTGAAAATTTAAGCACATATCAAAACTTGAATTTTCTACTCTTAGTGTTGGATATTTCTGTCGAATTTGTTTCTCCAGATCGTGACTACCTAGGCATTCTCCATTGACAATCCCAGTTTTTATGTGACAAACAGAAAAAAAACAATCTTTTAGGTTAATGGCCGCTGAGGAACTCAGAATTTTTTTGAAACACTTCATGTACAGTTTCAAAGTTTTTGTTGGCTAATTATATGCCAGTCTAGCATCCATATTCATTCAAACTTTATATGAATTCGTTTTCTTTGTAAATGCAACTTCTGCTTCAAATGTTTTTAACTTTTGAGCTGATACATTACCGAATCTTCTCATTGACTGTTACTCAGGTATGAGGAAATGGCTTCCAAGTACAGTGTTGAGTACATTGCCGGAGGTATGAATCTAACCTAAAACAATTTCTTTCTGGAGAAAAATCGTCTTCTCTATGTTTTCTACCTGCATATTCCAGTTAGTCATGGGTTATCTTTTATCTTTTAACTACAGGTGCTACTCAAAATTCTATCCGTGTAGCCCAGGTAGACTGATAAATGGGATATCATTAGCAAGAGAGGATTTTGTTGTTTAAATTTACAACAATATAACTAATTTCTCTTTGCCTATAATAGTGGATGCTTCAAGTTCCTGGTGCAACGAGTTACATTGGATGCATAGGAAAGGATCAGTTTGGAGAGGAAATGAAGAAGAACAGTAAGCTTGCTGGTGTCAATGTAGGTGGTCCCTTGCTTCCGTTTCTGTTCACTTAGATTGTTAAAATTATATACAGTTTCGCCTTGTATAATAGTTAACTATACAATTAGTTTTTGATTTTGCGTAACAAAAAGGAGTGAACATTACAATAATTCAGGTCCACTACTATGAGGATGAGTCTACACCAACAGGAACTTGTGCTGTTTGTGTTGTAGGTGGTGAGAGGTCAGTCTGTCTTGAACTTTGTTTCAGAGCACCTTTAATTCTCTGTCAAGGGTACTACTCCTCTTTTGCAGTTTGCACATTGAAGGGACATTTTTGATCTAATTTTTAGGTCACTTATTGCTAATCTGTCGGCTGCAAATTGCTATAAATCTGAGCATCTGAAGTGTCCAGAAAATTGGGCATTGGGTATGCTATATTCTTCAACATCATTCTCTCTGACCTTTTAAATATTTCTTGAGAGTTGAACTTACTTGTGAAATCAATCTTGGGCAGTTGAGAAAGCCAAGTACTTCTATATTGCTGGATTCTTTCTCACAGTATCTCCAGACTCCATACAGCTTGTTGCTGAACATGCTGCTGCAAATAACAAGGTACATCATGTGATGCAATTCGGAATCAACTTTCTGTTGATATTTTGCACTATTAACTTAGATATATGGTACTATCATAATCTTAATACCTGCAGGTATTCATGATGAACCTTTCTGCTCCATTTATTTGTGAGTTCTTCAAGGATGCACAGGAGAAATTTCTACCGTGAGCTTCCTCTTTTCCCATTATTACTTGATGATTTAACTCTCAATTAGGCCATATAACCATGATGAGGGATGTCATACTTATTTTGTATCTTAGGTATATGGACTATGTCTTTGGTAATGAGACAGAAGCTAAAACCTTCTCAAAGGTTCATGGTTGGGAGGTAATGTTTGCGTGCTACTTAGTTTCCAAGTTCATATATTTATGTTAACTCTGATGATATATGTGCAATGGTCAGACTGACAATGTGGAAGAAATAGCACTAAAGATTTCCCAGTGGCCCAAAGCATCTGGGACATACAAGAGGATTACTGTTATCACCCAGGGTGCAGATCCTGTCATTGTTGCTGAGGATGGGAAAGTGAAGAAGTTTCCCGTAGTATTGTTACCTAAAGAGAAGCTTGTCGATACAAATGGGGCAGGTATTCTTCTTTCTTTTTCATAATATGTAAGCTCAATCTGGTATCCCATTGAATCCACTAAATGGTTATCTCCCATTTTCCTGATTTTCAATATTGTCCAACACCTTGATACGCTGCTTGCCATGGTAGTCTACCTCCCAACGCACTTTTACTTCAGAAAATCCTTTTGCAGTGAGTTCACTAGAACAATACTTTGCCAGTTTTAACCCACTTCGCAAATGCTACCTATACTCCCATCTTGGAAGTTATATGAAATCTAAATCAAACTTTCTGTGGGCAAAAGGACTGTTTTCTATATTGAGTAATTATTCATTTATGTAGATAATAGCTTGCCTTGAGCCAACGTTTAAAGCTATGATATGTCTGCAGGGGATGCTTTTGTTGGAGGATTTCTTTCAAAGTTGGTGCAGCAGAAGCCCATTGAAGAATGCGTAAGAGCGGGTTGTTATGCTGCGAATGTTATTATCCAAAGATCCGGCTGCACATACCCAGAGAAGCCAGATTTTCATTGAACCACATGCCTTTTTTTTAATAAAAAATCCAAATAATATGTTATTCAGTCTTATCATTGTTCTTATTTTTCATTTCGTGTACTGGGACTCTGTTATATAGGGTCCTTAAGAGTTGTAATAATCTGCTATCCGACTTTCTTTACCTGTTGAATAGGGAAGAAAAATGATGAGTTTTTTTGTTTTCCTGGGAATGATACGAGTAGCTGGATTGAACATGCTTCCTTTGTAGCACAATTAGCTAGCAAAAATTGCAAATCCTTTAGCATTTGAGCACTGTAGGTGAGAAAAGAGCTTTATTTGTATTAATATTCTGAAGCTGAGGGAACGATTTTCTGTTTCCTACGACTAAAACCAAGTTGAATACAGGAATCAGGAATTTCCAAGTCCAAAGTACGTTTGGCCTTCTTCTTCCCCTAGTCACTGTCAATGGTGGCAATAACTTGACATAAACACAAATGGATTACCAGCGAACCAACAACTTTCAAACAAACAACAACTGCCTCTGCTTCTACCTTGGAAATTTCTCCATGGAATTTTATGAGACAGCTTTTTCTTTGCGTTCACACTACATTCCATGCCTGTCCTTGTTGCTCACTTGCAAGTTGCTTATGAATAGTATTATAACATCATCGTCAACCTTTTATTTCTCCAGACTACAAATACTGCCACGAATGACCAACCTGTTGGGCTTCAGACATGAGATTTGGGCCATTCGGCCCATTTTATTATTATAATAATAAAAAAGTGATCAACGCCTATCCAATTAAAACACCTGCGATTGGATAATCAATGCGGCGCGTAATCTCCACGCGCTTCAGCCAATTTCTCCTCTCCTCCTCATTACCAAGACCGTCTCTCTCTACAGCATTTTATTCAACTCCAATTTGTTCTTTCTCTGCACACCCGGAGTCTTCAAGGACGATATCCATTTCTAAAGAGCCTCATTTTGTTCGTTAATCGTTTTCAGCGATACCGATTTACTGCTATATTTGGATTTCGGGCGAGATGAGCGACCAGACGAGGCCGGGCGTCGGCGTCGGCAATCTGAGAACCACCACCACCACCGTTGCGCTGATCAAGCAAACCACCGCCACGTTCGCCGCCGGCCGCCTCACCTTTATCTTCCTCTCTCTGCTGCTTTTCTCCTTCCGCGCTCTAGTCGAAAATGGGACCCATCTCCTCACCTCCTTCGTCGACCGTGACCCTTCCCTCAAGTCCCTCCTGTCCCGCCTCGATCTCGCCGGTCACCGTGATCACCACCACCACCTGGCCGCGGCTCAACGCTTCCCTCATCAGCACCACCAACACCACCACCGCCGACGCCGCCCCTTCCTCCATGTCACCCGAGTCGGAACTCTAGACGACGACTTCTTCTCTGGAGACGACGATGCCGATCGTTCTCTACACCGTAAGCTCCCTCCCAACGGTAGTGCCCTAATTCTCAATAACTTTGATCCTAGGTTTGGGTTTTCTGATCTTATCGCCGACAACGGTATCAATGTGCCCGAGATTGTGCGTTCCGGCGTTCAATTTAAGGCCGGTGGTAGTGAATATGGTGATGGGGAGGAGATTGAATCGGAGAAAAGGAGGGATTTGGAGAGGGTCGTTGATTTGCAATTCTTTATAAAAGGATTGGAATTGGGACGGCGCGACGCGACTGCACTTTTCTATTTAGTGAGTTTCTTGTCTGCTGCTTATGGGTGGGTGATTCTAGGGTTTACGGTTATATATTCATGGATTTTAGGGGTTGTGTTTGTTGTTGTTGTGAACGATTTGTTAGGGAGGGTTTCTTCGATTTTTGGTATTTGGGATGGGTCTAGAATGGGGCTTAAGAGACTTACTGGGTTTATTCTCATGAGATGGGCTGTGCGAGATGCACTGACTCAGCTTGTTGGGTTGTGGTATTTTGGTGAAGTTGAGGATCAATACTCGTTTTTTAAGCTATTTGTGAGGTTGAAGTTGATGCCTTTCTCGATTATGTCTCCATGGGTTAAAGGGTTTGAGAAGGAGATTTCATGGTTTTTGATTACTTGGTTTTTGTTGGATACGATTGTGGGGTTTATTTTTGCAGTGGATGCATGGGTTACCATTGTGGACTCGAGGAGGACTGGGAGGGAGATTGTTAGGGAAGGTTGTTATCTGATGTCAACAATGTTTCATCAGGCTGTGCAATTGAAATGCATCGAATCTATACTTTGTGGGTCAGCTGTGAGATGTATTTTGTCCCTGATTGTTGGGAGGGTTTTGGCTGCAGTTTTTCAGTCAACTGCAGAGGTTTTCTTTATGGTTGCTTGGCTGATTTATTATCTTTCAGCTAGGTGTAAGGAAGCTCAAACAGAAGGAAGAAGGTTTGGGAGAAGGGAGTTGGAGGGATTGATCGATGGCCTTAGATAATATGATACTTTGGTGTTTTAGATGAATGTTCCACTCACAGGCTGCTTCTGCTGCAATGCCAATTTACTGGGTCGATAATACCTCAGTGCTTTGTATGCTACCCTCTTTGCAGTCTCAGTAAGTCATCACTGCTACTGGTTGCTATTTACACCAGCTAATGTGTTGTATGTACTTTTACCATGAGGCATACACTACTTGTGTATAATCTTCAAGATAATGCTCATGTGTATATTTGATGCAATCATTGTTCTAAATGCCCTTGGATACCTTTTCTGGCCTTTGAACATGGTGAAATTGGAAAAGGTATTGGATTTTCTCTCTCTGGCTGTACTTTGCAATGCTTGTTGCCAAGATTCTGTAATTGTCTTCTTGTTTATCGTATATTAGACTAAGCAAGCATGGTGAATCTAAATTCATTTTTGCATTTCATATGGTCTCTTTACCGGCGAACCTTTCATCTACTTCTAGAGAGGCAATAGCGAACCAAAAATTGAATGACCAAACTGCTAACTGATTTTAAAAAACATATATTTGGTGTTAGTCTTTAGTTGTTCTTTGTCTATTCTGGCTGAATTCTAGGTATGGGACACTATTTCCTATGGTATTCCTCGTTAATTTCATTTTGTGCACTTTTTTGCACTACTTTCTGCTGTATAAACTTTTTCTTTGTAACTTGTACGGAATATATGTACGTATATTTTCTTAAGAGGAAGTGCTAGTATACTAACGCACCTTTAGCAATGATCTTCAAAAGTTGTCAATTTTGACCACGGTATTAGTAAGGGGATAATATTTTTTTATAATGGGAAAAGACAGAGAGGGAGAGAACGTTGTTACTTTAAGTTGTAAGCTTTTTACGTCCCCTAATAGATGCTGTTTTAAACTTGTTACTGAAAATATTCTATGAAATCCCAAAGAGTGGAGATGTTGATCCTAGATTTGAGTTCTTCGGTTCTTTAAACGGATGTCACCTACAAAACTGGAATCTAGCATCCTCTGGGCGCGGGTGATATGCGGATGATCATGAGGTGAAGAGTTTGGTACACTTCCCGTACTCATCAATCTGAGGATTGCATGCTGGAGATTCAGGGATACATCGTTCATTGCTTGTAGTCGAATCGCAGCTCTGAAGAAAAAATATCATCATTTAAGTGAGGCATGAATTGAATCAATTGAGAGAGAAGGTATTGCGTCACTTGAAAGAGAGTTGATTGACATCAGTTGGCAATTTGATGATGCGTTTATCGTCAGCTAATTGTTTTAACGTATTTAGTAGTGTAATTCGTTAGTAACCTGACAACATTATTTACTTCTTAGAAACCTGTCTGACATCTAATGAAAAATTAAATCGAAGTAATTCTAATATGCAGTCATGGAATCAGCACCTGGCGTCCAAATGCTTGATTCTTTGACAAATGTTGATACTGGTTGTCTATTAGCCAATCCTTCGTTTGGTTTTCTAGTTTTAAGACCGAGTTTTGTGACTAAGCTTTTTAATCGTAGACTAGCACAGTGATCTTTGATCTCTAGACAAAATTAAATTGATACTTGATAAGGCCTGCTAGGCAATTCTTTGTTGTCGTGAATCTCTTGCTTCTGGATCACTAATCCATTAATTTTCTCGTCTTTTTAGGCCACTGTAGGAAGAGATCTCTCGGTTTCTGGAGCTCTAGAGTGCCTACTATATGCACATTTTCATTACACTCTTTATTCATTGGTAAACAACCAATTGAACGATGATTTACTGTTCCGAGATGGTGATCTCATAGTTTTGATTCTTGACAACATTTATCTGGTTGAACAAACTGTAGAGGCCTGTCCTCTCACTTGTTTTTGCGAGTGATGCACCTAACAGAGGCGCATTAATCCCATGGGCCAGCCCCAACATTTACTTGGTCAAAATGTTAAATTGTAATTATAATATTGCATTTGCGGACCATAATTTAAAACCATATGTCCAATATTACAGTGAAAACTCAGAATTCAGCATGTTCTAGCAAAAGGGACAATACATGTTGATATGAAATTGCGGAATATGGAAGCTTACCCAAGAATTGCATACAGACCATGAAAATGAACCGAATGACACAAGATTGAAAGCAGAACAACAAATAAAGATGCCACTAATTGATGAATCAAAATCAATTAGATAAGTCGCATACAAAGCATGAAAATCGTACAATGCATTCTAATTATTCAACAAGAATAATAATAAGGATAAATCTTACAAAATAATGTCATAAAATTGTGTTCCCTAGTGATAGCCGAACCTCCCTATATATAAGAGAGTGGTTGACTGAAAAGTAAGGAAAAGGAATTACCTTAAATCTATAATTACTTAACCTACTAGGAAACTACCTTTTAAGAAAGTAAATTTACTAGGAAACTAACTTTTTAGGAAATAAGAGACCTTATAGGATTTGGTTAATTGTCCCATACAAAGAAGGAAAACTACTATGGTAAATTCAGCCATAGGCCTTGTTTTTCAAGTTGGGTTGGCCCAACTTCTTAAAGACTTATTAAGTAGACTTGCTTATACTCCTTAATTGAAGCATCTTGGACTTGGGCTTGAGAATGAGCTTCTTTAATTAAACTATTCAAAGCCCCTTGTATCCTTTTAGTCTTAGCCTTTGTGATAGGCTCAACAATATCCACAAGTTGATCTTTTTTAAAAGTTGACGGTAGAATTTGAGTTGAAGATCTCGAACTCTTATTTCGAATGCTTAAACCATTGACCCCAACTTGCGATGTTACGTCACTAGCTCTTAGATCCATATCATTCCCCTCTTCCTCAGAAGGATTTGTCCTCGAATCCAATAGATTTGTATCAAATTCAAAGGGAGAAAGATCATATATGTTAAAAGTTGCACTAACACCATAATCACCAGGAAGATCAAGTTTGCAGGCGTTACTGTTCAACCTAGCCACAACTTGGAAAGGGCTATTGCCCCTATGATGAAACTTTGTTATTCGGAAAGTAAAAAATCTTTCTTTGCATATATGAACCTAAACTCAATCGCCAGGTTAAAAAATGACCTCTTTTCTTCCTTTCTTGGCGTTTTGTACATAGTGCTCAGTTTTGAACTTTAAGGTTTCACGCACTTTGGCATGCAACTTTTGGACAAATTTGGCTTTCTTGGCTCCATTTATACTTAAGAACTCAGAAACAAGCAATGGAGACAAGTCCAGAGAGGTTAGTGGATTAAAACCATGAATAACTTCGAATTGAGAATAGTTGGTAGCAGTGTGAATTGTACGATTATAAGCAAATTCAGCTAAAGGTAAACAAGACTCCCAACTTTTCAAATTCTATTTGATTATGGCGCGCAATATGGTACCAAGCTTCCTGTTTACAACACCAGTTTGACCATTAGTTTGGGGATGAGTAGTAATAGAAAACAACAATTTAGTTCCCAATTTTCCTCAAAGAGTTTTCCAAAAGTAGCTTGAGAATTTTACATCTCTATCAGACACAACGCTTTGAGGAATATCTTGCAATCTAACAATTTCTCGAAAGAATAAATTAGCCACATGCACAACATTATTTGTTTTCCTACAAGCAATGAAATGTGCCATTTTGGAAAAACGATCAACTACAACAAATACAGAATCATTCCCTCGTTGAGATCTTGGTAATCCCAACACAAAATCCATAGAAATATCAACCCAAGGAGATGGTTTAGATGTTCATTTAGCCATTTTGCACTCAATGCACCTTTCACAAATTCTTTCAAAATCCTTTTTCATATCAGGCCAATGAAAACGTTAGAGCCATGCTTCTCCTTATGCTTCCTGCTGCCGTTAACCTTCTTTATCGTCATCTTCATCTTTCACCACCTTACTGCTTCCCGTCCTTCCTTGACATTACTTTTGTTCATCTTTTCTTCTGCACCATGAAGGAACCTCAACCATCAACCAGCCCTTTTCCCTATCTCATTACTCAAACCTATTTCCAGCTCTCAATCATTCCCCTAATTAGTCTTTAACACCCTGCTTCCCTCTCTTCTTTTTCTGCATACACCATCTTTCTTCTATATAGTCATTTTTAGTTGTTGGGGTATTTTGGTCATTCTACCGGTCTATTTTCCCTCTTTGGTAGCTGTTTTTCAAACTTCCATTTTGAAACTGCTTTGTCTTCCTTACTCTTGCCTGTCAACCATACCTGTCCCTCTTCTTTATTCTGCCTCACCCATCGAATTTCCACCACTGCCCTCCCAGACCTTGGTTGCCCCCAAGCTCCCTAAAAATGGCTCATCCTCATCCTCTTCATCAGATCTCAAGAAGAGTTGGAAGCAAGTAATAGCTGATAAAGGAGACGCTGCCCTCCACTACTCTACTTCGAAAGAAAACCAAGGTAGATTCATTGTTGCGCCTGATGTGGAAGTCCTACAAGAAGGTGCACGTTTATGGGAGTCCTCTCTAGCGGGATTCGTCTTGGAGAGAAGACCTCCTTTTTCGATGCTGCAAAAATGGGCAACCAATAATTGGAAGAATAAGGGTTTGTTATAGATATTTCCAGTAGAAAAAAACTTAGCCTTATTTACCTTTTCTTCTAAAGCGCAGGCAGTTAAAGTCTTGGAAGAAGGTCCCTGGCATGCGATGAATCTTCCTCTATTTTTCCAAAGTTGGCGGCTGGGATTCTAACCTGAAACAGGAAAGCTAAAGTTAGTACCGTTGTGGGTAAATCTGTATAATGTCCCTTTGGAATATTGAACTACTAAAGGTCTTAGTATGATAGCAAGCTACTTAGGGCAATCACTATGCATGGAT
This sequence comes from Erythroxylum suave, assembly GCA_027563595.1. Taxonomy (NCBI): domain Eukaryota; kingdom Viridiplantae; phylum Streptophyta; class Magnoliopsida; order Malpighiales; family Erythroxylaceae; genus Erythroxylum; species Erythroxylum suave. The sequence continues at coordinate 44,785,234 of JAOSBN010000005.1, read as the reverse complement.
GAGTACACTGCAAAATGGAAAAGAGTAGGCTATACTTGATTGTGTGTCACTATAGATATTTCTAAGGAGTTGCCAGAACATACCCCCATCATGAGACTAGGCTTTAATGGTTCTTTATATGAAGATACTATCACGGTGGATTATCATTGGAAGCCTTCCTTGAAGCTACCGGGGAAAAGATGGGTACTAATAGGGAAAAGGTTCAAGGAAGGGAGCTATAAGGAACTAATTGGTCTAAATCTATGTGATAGTGAAGTCACTAATGTACAAGGAATTTTCCAAAATGGGACATAAGAAGAGCCAATCTTAAATGACAAAAATTAGATTGATAAAGCTGGTAATGAGGAGTTGGAAACTATCCAAAATGTTGTAGCATCTACTAACTTAGATGACGAAATCTAGCAAAAGCCCAATTTTGATACAAGCACTATAAAAGAAGTTTTTAAGGAAGGCAAGTTAGTGGTTCTGGAGGCAACCTCATCTCCTTCAACTTCAACTACTGTAGAAGAGAGAGAGAATGTAGAACATTTTAACAGTGTCAAAAGGAGGAAGGGTGCTAGGAGCAAACACAGCTCCAAACCCATTCCATCATGATATAGTAGTCTGAAATATCAGGGGCCTTAATTGCTCTAAAAAACTCATAGCTTAAGTCTTTGTTTGGTTGGTATGGTTTGTTGCTTGGGAAAGTAATATTTTTCCTAAAATTTATATTATTAAGTTTGGTTCATTTTTTTGAGTAGTTAGGAAAGTAAAAACTTTCCCTGTAACATCCCATCACCGATGGGAAGGGTAAAATAGTAATTTTGAGTGATTCATGGGCGTTTAGAAATGCCTTTACATGTTCATACATAATCTAACATCTGCATACATGTAAATAGTAAATTTTGCACATGAAAAATGACTGTACATGCATTCATGACATTGCCCGGTATAAGTGTT
>JAOSBN010000005.1:44755299-44767552 GCA_027563595.1 Erythroxylum suave | reverse complement strand
ACAAGCCATTATAATGCGAACTTGGGTTTGAATTGAGAAAAATGAAGGGGATGCAAGGATCTTCCATCTTCCTTTCATCAATCCAAAGCATCTCTCAATAACATTCCTTGCTTTGGAATGTTTCATATTAAAGTATTCCTCTGCCGTCTCTAGTCGATGGCCATCGAATTCTTTAAGATGGTAGCATTGCCCTCGATATGGAGCAAGAAATCCATTTGCATTGCAATATCTAGAGTCAACTAAGTAATAACATCCTTCATAATTAAACAATAAGTTATGATTGAGTAGCATAACTCAAACAGAAACGAAATTGGTTATTATAATAGAAATTTATCTCGAAGGACTCGTAGACCATGAGGCCTTGAGATCGCATCTCGAAGCACATGACCATCGTGTGCAGAGCCCTCCCAACCAGACAATACATATATGAATTGCATCTTTTGGCAACAAACACCTAAAACATTTGTTGAAATATATCCTTTTCTTGTGCGATATTGGGGCTTATCTTCATTAGGAGGTGAAACTTTAATTAATGTCCCATCTAAGGCTCCTATGCAACCTTATAAATTAAAACTAATTAAAAGGTGATTTAACACATAAAAGTTATGATGTAATGTTATAGGTTAATTATAATGTTCAATTACCTGAAAACATTTCCATCTCTCATCTTGACAATCTTGAGTAATAGGCTCCGACTTCTTGAGCAAAATATGGTGCAATCTTATAATTGCATAAAGAACTTGATGGAATTGCCGACTCACAGTTTCTTTACTACGGAGAAAAAGTAGGCTTATTGTCCTACTCTTTTTATGGTGAGCTAAGGTGTATATGAACATTGCTACAACCTCTTCTACAGATGTGTTCCTAGTGTCTTTTAAACCCCCAACATCTCTTACCATATCACACAATATCCTAAAGGTTGCTCTATCCATATGAAGTTCACTAATGCAAGCATTATCACAATCCATGGTCAGTCTAAACATCCATCTCATTCTATCAATCCTTTTTTCTTCCTTTGTTTTAATTTCACGGACCTTATGTTGAAGGTACAAACAATAGATAACATAATGTATAGCAAATAAGAAAACCATCATATTTTTGTTGTTTGTTGAAGTATCAAAAGTTGCTTTAGTTTGTGTTGTCGTTCGCTATTAGGGGGCGAGCCATGTTGAAGAAGATCGGTTCCTATACAAATTTTAAACCAAATACTTGATGTACTTATAGTTCCCAACCTTGATAAAAATATATCAAGTTTAAGTCAATTGATTAATAAAGGATATAAATAAACTTTGCTAGTGGTGAATGAGTGATAATTGATATTAAAGAATCTCAAATTGATGAGAATTTGCATGAAAACCAAACTTTTTTTTATTGACTAGAATGTTAAGAAAAATCTTTCGAAGAGAATACTTTTATATATGTTGCTAAGTTGCCTATGTTAATTAGCAAATTAGTAATATGACATAACATAATGGAATATGTTTGTTTTGATGCATTTAAAATTATGAATGACAACAATGTTGTGCAAGTAAGACTACAAAAAGAAATAAGCCTTTCACTTAAGTGAGGAGTTTAGATAATTGTATTAACAATGATAAACTAACTAAAAGCCTAGGTACTATTTGAAAGAACGTATGAAATAGACCTACGCAATACCCAATTTAAAACATACTATATCCTTATAACAATTCATAAGATTGAAGAATTATCATGTCAAGCACAACATACTCAAAACCAAGTACTGCACCCAACCACAAAAGCAGGATTTTCGAAAACAATGGACTCCTAATCAAATTGAAAAGAAACTTTGAAAAGGAACATAAGTGAGCACAATTCTAAGAATTTGAAATGAGAAGCAAATCCTAAATACTATTTCAATTCTCAAATAACACATCAGTATTTAGTATATACTATAAGCAATGTCCCATTTACTTAAGAAATATAACATCTCATGATTCTCATCATAGCCACACGTCTCAAATAACACATTCATTAATCACTAAATTTTCACAAAGTTCCCAAAATACAAGCGGTGGTTGTTGGCAGTGAGGAGCGGTAGTGTGAGGAGCCCTAGTTTAGAAACAACAGAAATTGGTCAAGAATTGCAAATAGAAGTGTGAGGAGCGGAGCCTCTGGAGGTGTGCTTCTCGCAGTCACTTCGGTTCAACTATTTCGCAGAGACAAGAGTTGTGGGTGAGAGAGGTTAACAAATACAAAATGGTCAAGGCTTGATGACGCCAAAGGGAGAGAGTCAGACTCTACGTGAGAGGAACGATCTTGGGGTATAAGAGGTCGGAGTCAAACCAAAAAAGAAGTATGAGGACCGGTAGTGATGAGTTGGAGAGCTGGACGTTGGTGACAAGTGTGATGAGCTAGAGATGGAGATAGGACAGAGATTTAGTGGCAATTCCACTGACGGTGTGGTTACTACTTCTCACTCTACTGTAATCCCTTAAAATCAAGCATGGCTGCAACAATTGTAGGGTCCCCAGGTGGTGAGGAAGCAGATCCAATCGACAAATACTGCTGGTGGCAATAATTCAAGTGGTGGTGGCGGAGCAGGGGTCGTTGGTGGTGCTGGGGAATTGGGACGTGGTGGTTGGAAGGAGAAGGTCGTTGGTGGTGCTGGGAAATCCGTTCAGCTCCCGTGACATGGTTGGAAGCACTACTTGAAGGAGAAGATGAGGACCCATTGAAACAAAACCAGAACTTGACACAACTACTTGTCTCCAAACCCTGTTGTTGAACAACGCATGTTTGAGCCTCCTAGTTTTCAGAAACAAAACAACTCTCCTGTCGATTTTCTTGGGAATTCTAGGTTTGGAGGAGGAAATGGGACAGTGATTGAGAATTTAAAATGAGAAGCTTCGTGGGTTGGAGATAAAGGAAAAAGAGCCATTACTAATGGCGTGTTAATGAATTGTAGCCCAAGTGAAATTTTCTTATCTATAACTCATGCTTAATTTTTCGTTTTCAGAAAAGGAAATATAGCATGATGATGGAGAAGGAGAGGCGTAGACAAGAGAAGCATCTGACTTTTAGGTTGACGCAGATGTTGCGGACTAGCTGAAACCGCAAATCCCTACAACGACACTGGTGGTGGCGATGCAGGTAATGCAAACAGAAGTGTGAAAAAGGGTGTCTTGCAAAATGAAAGGGTTCTCTAAAAAATGAATCGTAGATGGTTGTGGAAAGAGTGGAGAAAAAGCAAGACTCGGTCAAGTCATATGTAAAAGCGCGCCAAATATATGATGGAATGGCTCTCATTGCTCTCCTAATCGGGAAGAATGGAGTAAACCCCCAAACTAAGGAATGATAATATTACCTATCCAATCATAACTCTTCACCAAGTAGTATTTTTCATTTAATTCTCATTACCTTTTTCTCATTCCCCCCAAATAAGCAGACCCTAACTAACTATTGAAACCAATTGCAAATTGACTAACTAGTATATCATCTTCTCTCATCATATATGATTAGATGACACCATCCTAAAAAGGAAACAAAGAAGAAAGTTAAAGGGGGAATGATATAGGCAGGGTTCGTTGGCCAAAAAAACACTTCTTATCTTTTGTGACTTTTGTAACTAATCTATTCAAAGGAGTAAGGGAAAACATGGTGAAGTTATTTGTCAAAGATTATCATGAAAGAAGGTGGAGGAAGAGTTTCACAAAGTGACCAACTTACCATGAGATAAAAATAAACTTAAAAATAAGTTTAATTGGCTGAAAGTTAAATGGGGTCTTTGGAAACAATTGAAAGGGAAAGAAATGAAATTAGGATAAGACTATGATAAAGGAACAACTGGTGGACTTTGAAGATTAAGTTTAGCTTGTTTCCCCCATTTTAAGTTATTTTCCTTTTCTTTAATGCTAAATAGTTAGTTAAGTAATTTATATTTAAGTTATTTATATTTTTGATAGGAGAACATCAATTTTAAAACATTTAAAGAGGAAGGGCTTGAACTTGAGTTTGAATGTAAGTTGGACCAACATTTTGGATGTTTGGCTAGAGGAGAGAATACATTTTATGCTGTGACTGACCCTCCATAAGGACAACGAGAGGTTGAGAAAGTGTATGTTCCTTCTCCACCTCATAATCATGAGAATATGGATGAGATTAGTAGTCTAAACAATTACCATGTGACTGGTGATTGGGAAAAGGTGTGGAGAGAACCTACCTCAACCCCTGTATCTACTCTTGTTGCTACCACTGAAGCTACACATGATCAAGGGAGTGACAAAAGAAGAAGCAAAAGGGTTTTGAGTGCAATAACTGATTCCACTAAAAGGATAGGGCATTTAGGTAATTGTTTATACTAATTATATTACTTCTATGGACACTCAGGTAAATATTACTTGGTTGACAAAGGATATCTAGATAGAGAAGGATATCTGACACTTTATCCAAAGACAAGGTATCATCAATTGGAGTTTCATGATGTAAATCCAAGCGGATCTCAATAAGTTTTTAATCGAGCTCATTCATCATTGAGAAGTTATATTGACAGGGCTTTCGGTGTTCTTAAGGATCGATAGAAGATATTGGAGAAAATGTCCAAGTATTCATTGATGGATCAAAATAGAATAATTTTTGTAGCTTTTACATTGCATAACTATATTAAAAGAAGTACAATCGGTGACTATGCTTTTAACATCATCGATCAAGATCCCAAATTTATATCTTCAGATGTATTTCAAGATATTGAAGTTAAACTCTACACAAGAAGGCGTTGAAGAATAGAGAACTTAGGAGATGACAACTATTCGTGATAATATTGCTTCTAGTTTAATGACAGTTAGACGTCGTTCTTAAATTATTATAAACCTTTGATTTAAATGATGATGTTCATTTATTTTGCTTTATTTGAATTGTGATGTTAAACTTCACTTGGATTGTTATATTTTGTGTTTGGATATATCATCGTGATGATGACGATGATGAAGACGATGATGACAACGACGACGATTACTACTACTACTACTACTACTACTACTACCACCACTACTACTACGACTACTGCTACTCCTACTACTGATACTCCTACTACTACTACTACTACTACTACTACTACTACTACTACTACTACTACTACTACTACTACTACTACTACTACTACTACAACTACTACTACTACTACTACTACTACTACTACTACTACTACGAACTACTACTACTACTACTACGACGACTACCACCACCACCACCACCACCACCACCACCACCACCACCACCACCACCACTACTACTTCTACTATTATATGTTTTATTTTTTATTAGAGTTATAAACTTAATTTTTGAAAAATTAAATATCTAAAATCTTATGAGAATATTCAAAGAAATACTAAGATATAATACTCATGTTCTTATTATTTTTTTAAAGTCATGCTCTTATAAGTCATTTTACATATAAACAATTAATTTTGCTAAATATCTTTAATAAACAGATAATATTATTCGTTGGTCAAATCAACCGATATAATCCACTATCAACTAATTACTAATAGAATTAGTTAACAATTAATGCAATCTCTTGATTGCCAAATAAGGCCTTATTTGAAGCAGATTATTTGGTCAACTAAGACATAATCGTCAGATAGAAATTAAGTTAACCAATCATTTTGTAACCATACCTTATGTGTTTTGTAAACATAAACATAAGCGTAGAAGATAGGGAAGTTTATGTGTTTTGAAGCAAGTAAAGCTTAAGAGTAGAGGTTGCTTGCAAAAAAAGATTGAGAGGCAAAGTCTCTACCTTTTGAACTAGGTAAAGATTAAGCCTTGCATTTTGCATATTAGTTCGCGATAAAGGAGTGTAAGCAAAGAGAGGTAAGTCATTTTCCTAATTTTGTGAAACTCTTAGGCTCCATTTCGTTGGCGGGAAAGTAAAGTAAATTTGGAATTTGATTCCTCGGAAATTAAACCTATGGAAATTAAAAATATTCACATGTTGGGATACTTATAAGAATTCTAATAGGAAAGTTGGGTGGATTCTTATTATATTGTTTGATATGCAACAGTATTTCATGAAATGTAATTTAATTTGGACTTGTGTTTCCAATTATATCCTTACAAACTAAATAAAAATTGAAATCGTTAAATAATGTTAATTTGTAATAGAAGTTATATTATTAAATGTTAATTTTTTTCATTTATGATATTCTAATCATATAATATTGTTATATCATAAATATAGTATTGAAAAATTAAAAAAAACCTCAACATATTTCAAAGACAAATCTTAAATTAAACACATGAAATATAGAATTTATGAGACGATAAGCGCACCGACCTCCATTTTCTGATAGAGAAGAGGACGTTGAATGTCGATGTAATCTAGATCGGATCAGAACTCAAAGTCGTAGGTTGAAGCAAGCTGCTAAAAAATTCCAGATCTACACTCTTCTTCTTCTTCGTCATCGTCGTCTCGCCAATTTCATCTTCATTTGCACTGTTGCTATTGTAACATCAGCTTCTCCAGACCTGCTTTGTCTCTTGTCGATCGCCTTCAGCTCTGTCATTTTATGACGCTTCTTCTCGCGGATTTGTCATAAGAGATGGTTCTAACCACTAGTAGAACCGCTCAATGCGTGAAAGTTTCGAAGATGAGATAACGAAGAAAATGGCAGTTACAGGGCCTAAAGAGAGCAAGCAAAGATTTGAAATTCTAGAGAGATGTGGCTTAACACTTATAGAAGAATTGTCATAGAGTTGATAGAGAAGGAGAAGGGTTGAATTGGCTAGCTTATTTTTTAGATTAAATTTATGAGGAAAGTAATCTAAATACCAAGAGGGTGATAGGATTTAGAATCCAAGTAAAGTGCTATTGCTTTCCTTAGATCAGGAAAGTTTTTACTTTTTATAACTATTCAAAAAAATGAACCAAACATTATAATATAAATTTTAGAAAAAAGATTACTTTTTCATAAAATACCAAGGGGTTGATAGGATTTAAAATCCAAGTAAAGTGCTACTGCTTTCTCTAGATTGGGAAAGTTTTTACTTTTTTTAACAACTCAAAAAAATGAACTAAACATTATAATATAAATTTTAGGAAAAATATTACTTTCTCAATCAAAAATTCATGTCAACCAAACAAGGTCTTAGGGATTTATGAATCATCTGAATTTATGATTTATCAAATTAGTTGTGTAATTTGATTTAACCTCTTAGGCATTTATTTTAATAGTTCATTTGCAACTTGAGAATCCTCTTAACTATTGTTGAAAAGAATAATGGCACCTAATGCAAAATCTTGAAGCCAAATAGGTTTCTCCGTGGTTATTTGGCTTTTCCTATGGATAACGTGCACTAATTTTTTGTTACTTTATGATGGGTTTGATTTTTTTCTTTATTTCATAACCTATTAGTTTAAAGTAACTCTCCTTATATGAACATTTTTAATTCCAATGCTCCTCCTTTGATTTGTACTTCTTTTTCTTCTTTTTTCTTCTTGATTTTGTGTTTTCAAATTTAACACCACTAAATCAGTTGTATTAACATTTCCTAACTAAATTTCTTGTTGTGATTCCATCCTTGGGAATGACATAGTACACTTTGTTCATTCGAAGTAAAGGATTTTGGAGTAATAATTGACTTTTAACTTGCTCTATCCTTCATGAAGCCTTATCGAAAGCTACATAAGCTTATTCCTTCCATTATATCATCCTCTTGCTTTACAGCACCATAACTACATTGTGGAAGTGGATCTAAATCGACTAGCTCGTCCTAAAGCTACTTTGGCTCAGTGCAGTAAGTTGTTACACTAGCATTTATCCTCCTCTGCATTTGACCGCTTGAACATTTAACATACATGAAAGCTTCAATTGGATCCTTGGAAATGGAATTAAGAATCCATGAGATTATCATATAACTCAACTCGCTAGCATTACACCTAAGAGTTTACTTGCTTGGCTTGATATGACTACTTCAATTGAGTCCTTGAATTTTGTATCAAGTTTACCTTTAACCTTTATTCATAGCCAAGATGCTTTTATGTATCATAAATTGTTTGGTTGTTTGAATTTCACAAATTGTTGATTTTCAACTTCTTTTCTAGTGGTATTTGAAAGGATGTAGGGGCATCAATGTATATATTTCAAGGAAAAGAAAGGAAAAAAAGGTAGCTACAATATATGTTGACCCCAACTAGAGAAAAGCTGAGTAATGCATGTTGGAGTGAATTTGTCACAGAAAAAGCTACAATATATGTTGCACATGGCATGGAAATAATATGAATATGTCTTTTGTTTAATATTAGAGTGAATTGAAATGGTATTTTTATTAATATGTCTGGTTGACATCTTTAATATCTTATTGAAATTCAATTTTTGTTCTTATTAAGATGTGAAATCCCATTGAAAAAAGATTTATTTTTCTATAATGAGAGATTGATAGGGAAAACTCATTTGAGTATGTTAGTGGTAACAAAATTTTGGTTGAAGGCATTGACTCAGACAAATTATATTAGTTTGGTTCCATGGGAACTACAAAGCACAATTGGTATGATAGCTTAGAGAAAGTGTACTACAGGCACAAACATAAACATAAACATAAAGAGATTGGATTGGTTGAGATTAAAGATAAAAACGTAATTTAATCTTAATTATTTTAAAATATGGAAGAGTAGAGATTTATTTTGAGGCTAAATACAATGTACAGACTACACTGTCAAAAGCAAATAATGTGGATAATGGTGATGGTAATATCCATGATAGCGATAGTAATATGATCTCAAAAGTTGTAGAAAAGATCATAATTGCATACAGAACTGCGATTGATACATGTTCTTTTTGCAAGCAACAAATGGAAACAATTAATAACCAGTTCTTCGAATGCTTATACACTTTTAACGTTTGGAAGATTATGAACTTGTGCAATCAAGCTGCCCCTGGCAATTACTCACTGATTGGTGCCGTACCAAACAGCGGAAGAATGAAGGGAATTGGATCGTCTTTCAGTTAGTTCTAAGCAAATATAGTTCATGGCATTTGGTTAGAAAAGAATAGACACAGTTTGCACCAATCATACACGTAAGGACGAGCTCTTCCACTGAAAATAGTCCAAGAACAAATTCTAGCCCATAAAATCAACTTATCGTGTCGTGTTGCCCCTTATGATCTCCAATTTGAGGCTGACTCATAGAATATAGAGGAGCACAATAAGGAGTCTATAGTGATGAAAGGAAGTTGCCCTAGTGTGATGTACTCAGACCTGGTATCCCGCATCCTTTTCTCATTTTGGACTGCTTAGTCATTGGTTGACATGTACTAAGCTCACTAATCTTATTAACACAAACTTTTAAATTTTTATTTGATAAAAGTAAGCGAAAACAACACCGAAATGATTCCAATTTCCCAGACACATGAACACATGTAATGGGACAAGATTAAGTTTCACCCCCCACAACATTTAGATAAACAGTTCAAAATGTCACTATATCAAGTCTCATGGCAAGTATGTCTGTTGCTTGGGCCACTGGTCGAAATATGGTAAGGGATAACCCCCTCATCAGCGAGGCAGGAGGAAAATGAACAAAAGCAGAAGACAGAAACTCAAACCATGCAGTGAAGCGATCAAAGAATGACATAACAAGAATTCATTCTTCACTAAAGAAAACAGAATTGTGCATTAATCAGTTCAGTTAAGGGTTTGTGTCTCATCGTTGGTCAGTTTCATCTCTGCATACATATACACAACTATTTTGACATGCGACACCATGCAATATGCCACTTCCAACTATGATTGACCTTCTTTTGCATCTTGCTCTTGCGTTGAATCTCCACTAGCTGCCAAGCCTCGTATCTTAACATCATAGTACACTTCTTCAACCCTTCTAAGGTCGTATTTCAATCCTGGGACAGGAGAAGACAGGGTAGCATTGAGGAGATGCAGTGTGATTAAAAAACCCCAATAGAACATAATAAAATAACAAATGAAAAGCAGAAATAAATTCCTACCATCAAACTTTTTGCGAAGAAAATCATTGCGGAGATTAAGCATTCGGAATGCTGCATGAAGATCAGTCAAGAACTTCAATACTTTTCTTGGACAATCATAGTCTCCAGCAGTCACTTGGTTAACAACGTATCTAGGCTGCAAAGATACAATTGATCAGGTAAGAAATTTGCTTCTCTACTTATAACCTAAAAGTTTCAACTCCAATCATGACAGTCTACTTTACCCAAAAATAATTCTCAATGAAGGTGAGTCAACAGGTCCAGAAAGTAGCATAAAGTCCTAGTTTAAAATAAATAAATCTTACCATTTCGTTGGACATGAAGCAAATACCTACACATGTAAAGAAAAACTGGTATCAGCTTAACCAGAAAAGGAAAAAGAAAGTCTAGGTATGAAACCTTTTATTGTTACTTTCTTTTCCTAGTTGCAGTATAAACATAATGTAAGATCCGAGTGAAGGAAGCAAAAGAGAAAATCTTTTGAAACTAGACTACATTTTACAATCATGTCATCCTAGAAACTCACATGAAAATCATAACCCAATAACAGTGTAACCCCAAAGGATACAATGCTCGCAAAGGACTGTAATGATTGGTAAAAGTAATGCACTCAGAAAACATGTTTATAAGGCATGTTAAACATATATAAAACACTAACAAATGAGAATTTTTCCAAGAAACACTAACAAATGAGAATTTTTCCAAGTTTGATATCCCACATCAAACACACTTGAAGCTCAACCTCAGGTTTCCAAATAATAGATGGAGGAATCAAATATTGGAATATAGGTAGGACCTTAGATTCTAATCAGCCCTTTCAATTTAAGTTTAAAGTTTTGAATGCAACATTTCCATGCCCTCATAGGTCCATACGAGAATGTCTATCAATCTAGACAGAAAGCATGAACACCTACATGTTAACAGGTTAGAAACAGGTAGAAGGATCAGCCTACAGCGAAGACGTCCACCTTTATCTTAATATCAAGTCATGTAATTTCTTGGTTTGCCGTTTTCGGTTGTCAGTTTCCTTTTTGGAAGTTTACAGGATATACTATGCCCAAATCCAAAAAAAGAAAAAAAAATGCTTTCCAAGCATATGCCACTTCAAAAGTACTGCCAAGGGAATAGTACAAGAAACTAGAGTTCACTGACCAATAAGATAGTCCTCAATATCCAGATTGAAATCTGAATTGTTTACTGCACAGAAAATACAAACAACAAAGTTGGATCACAAAAGATCAAGAATTCTAATAAATTTCAACAGCTAGCTTAGCTATCTACGGTAATATATCCAGATGAACATACATCCAAGTTCTTCCTGAGCTTGGGAATGTAAAAGCAGGTTCTCAGTCTCCAACCAGTGCATGAAAGCAAGAAGTGAAACCACAGTCTGCGTTTCACTCCTCCAATCACCATGATACCTATTTCATCATCCAAATAAAGAAAAAAAAATCACAATCCCTAAACCAAAAAAAACAAAAAAACAATTCAGCAATTCACCTGTAGTACTGCCCAGGGCATCCGCGAACAATTTCCGCAAGTTGTTTGTACCGCTCCCTTAGTTCTTCAATCTGAGTCTTTGCATCCTCCAAAACCTCTGCTTGCTCCGTATCATAAATAAATACGCGGAGTAAATTAACATTATAAATAATAAAATGAAAAAGAAAAGCTTGAATTTTTTCTACCAGGAACAGGACGAGACTGGTGAACGAGAAGCAAGCTAGCTTGAATGAGCCTGGAGATGGATTCAATGTCATTCACAACCATTCGTATTCTCTCGCGCAAACTTCCGGATTCTTCCAGTTGAGTACGGAACTCGTTGAACTGGTTCTCGACAGAGGGAGAGGAGTAGAGCGCGTGCGACTCACCGCTCGCCATGCCAAACGAGGTAAGAGTGGAACAAGGTAACCGAACAACTAGTAAGCGAGAATGGGGCAAACTAGGGTTTAAGAGGGAGCGAGTAGCTAAGAACAGGTGGTTTGCGTTACGAAGCGCTGATTTCATATCTACCTGGTGCCAGTGCCGCTCCCCATTTACTATGGCTCCACTCCACAGTGTTTCAAGCACTTTTTCCTTTTCCTCTCCTTTTTTGTCAGAAATTGGTAAGCATGGGCTTTAGAAACAAAATTGAAAATTGGGCTTTTGAGTCTGTTAGTTTTAAATTATTGGTTATGAATTATTTTATTTATTTTTTAAAAAAGTACTTGAAGGATAGAGACCAATGTTGCGAATACCGTACCGGACTCGGTACCGGATTCAGTTCTGGAACGGTACTGTACCGGTACCGGTCAATA